>VYXC01002358.1:949713-999641 GCA_013397175.1 Platysteira castanea
TGGCCCAGTTCTGGCCAGCAGCATGTCCATCTTCAGAGCCCTCAGCCACTGGCTCTGCCGGACATGGCGGGAAGCTCCCAGCAGCTTCTCACAGGAGCCGCTTTTGCGGCCCCCCTGCAACCCAAAACCAGGCCCTGCCAAACCAGTACAGCATGTTTGATTAAGAGAAAAAAAACAACAAAACCCCCTAAACCCAGCCCATTGATTACCCATATCTTTCTGCAGCAGTAGCTAGAGATCAGTGAGGATACCCTGGCGTACAAGCAGAGCACTGAATCAAGCCGTGATAGTCTGGCCTCTCTTAAATGCCTAAACAGTGAAACTGCGGTCAGATAGCTGAGGAAAGATTGCAGCAGACCAAGCAGGCAAAAACAAGAGCTAATTTACCTTGTGGTGTTTTTCAGAACTGGTAATCAGTATTACATCTAGTTTTCTATTTGATTTAATTTGATTGTATTTGATTGAATTCTTCATTGAGGCTTTCTCTCCTATTGCTTCTGAAATTGGAATGGAATAGAATAGAATATATTAGAATAGAATAGAACAGAACAGATAGCTACTAGCAGTGGATAACTTCAAATGCTTCTAAAACTGAAATCAACTTACAGGTTTTTTGGATGCTACAGGGAGCTTTCAAAATTAGTGTGGTAGTCTTGCAAGGATGAAATGAGAAAAGGTCTCTCAGGAGGAACTGATTTCCTTCTAGAAGGAAATATTCTAGGAGACCTAGAAGGAAAAATTTTAAGAGACCTTTTCTGTGGAATAATTTGGGGTTTTCCTTTGGAGAAATTAGATGTATAGTGACATTAAAGCATAATAATATAAAAGGTAACTAAGCCTTTTTTAAAAAATATGATAGAGTTTTAAAAATATTTATTGATCTATTAAATTGTTAATTAATTATTAATTATTTATCAAGTATTTATTAAATTTAATAAATAATTGTTTATTTCTTTTTAAGAATACCAAATACGTGGTTCAAATTTGGCTTCCATTTAGCGCAATATGGCCATTCTTCATAGAACAATTTCTCTCTCTATGCAAATCATACAGTAAATCAATTTTTAAGAAAGGCAATGTACATTCTTGTTGTAGTAAGAAAGATGTAATCCACATTTGAATCTCAGCATGGGAGGGTCAGTGGGAGGAAATGCTCCCTGCCATAGCAAGTACAGGATCCTCAGTGCTCAAACAGTTCAAACACAAGGAAGCTGCATGATCTAAACAGCAGAAATCTTTCATCAGTACTGAGTCCTCACCACAAAAACTTGAAAGAATGTCTTGCTTTGCCTTTTTTCCTCCTCAACTACCTACTTGTTTCTCTGATCTACATCTGAAAGAAGAGCTTGTTCAAAATCACTAGGATATGACAAGAGAGCAGCAGATCTATATGTGAAGCATTATATTCAGTGGATGCACTTTCAGTCTTTTTTTTATAAGGCCATCAAAGGAAAAATTGCACAAAATGTTTTGCAGTGATCATAAGACAAAAAGTTTCCACTTTCATGTTCTTTAGCAAAACTGACAACAAGCAAAACCCCTCATGGTAGAATAGATGCCACTTTCTTCTTTGAGATGTCCTTTCCACATTTCTACATAAAATTTGAACTATTGAACTTCTGCTGCAGGGTTCAGTGTTAGTATTGTCAATGTCAAGGATTCGTGGGCACAAATCACGCTAAAAAATGGTGCTCAGTTAAAATATGCACACACATATCCACTCTTCCATATGCTGACCACATTTTAGGAGCAGTAAGTAGTGGGGACATAGCAGGGATTTATTTGGCCTTCTCACTTTAGAACTTTTAAACCCTACTGATTTCATAGGTTTAAGTTTTTCTCATCAGCTATGGAGGGCACAGATTTTGCTTTAAAATGAAATAAAATCAATATTCTTATGTGATTTTAACCTTAAGACCCAACTTCAATAGAGTAAAAATGTCAAGAGCTTTTTATAAAGTCATGAAGGCTTGTACCCTTCTGAGAAAAGCCCACGTCTTAATCTTGTAGACTCTAATAATTGCTGATGATAATTCAGTAAAGCTGCATTACTGGAAAAGTAGGAGATAATAAAGTGAATCATCTAGCAAGATATTTGTTACTTGGATGATATTTGCAAACATATCTATGTACATGCTATCTATCTAAATGTAGATGAGCATGGTGTGACATATAGATATATGCATGGAAGAGCGGTAAGGTATCTTACGTTGAAGAAGAATTTCCCTACTGAGAAGAGGAAATAAGTGTATATTTACTGGATGTAAGGGTTTAATGTATGGGTGTCACAAGCAAGTGCTTCTCCATCTCTTGACCAAAGGGAGGTAAAAGTGCCAGAAGATATTGGTTAAGGAGGGTGAAGCGCATCCTAGGTGCATGACCCTTTTGAAGTATAGGAGACCTTATTGCACAGCACAGCTCAGTTCTTGACTTGTGATTGCAGAGCTTCTTGGATTCTACTGGAGTGAAAGAAAAATTCTGCTTTGGAAAAAAACACAAACGTATTTCCTGTATCAAAATTCCTCCATCAGTATCCGGGAAGCATTGGATGTACTTAGTTCTGTGATTTCTATCACAGCTGGTGACAGGGAAACACCTGTACTCTTTTTGTATTTCCTTTCCTGTACCTTTTAGGAACATAAGAGGAAGTTTTGTCTGCATGAGTATCTTGGGAAACTATTCTATGGATGACTTTCTTCAGTGGTAATCTATGCCTCTGTCCCTGATTCTCAGAGCAATTACAGGGCAAAATACTGGCTCCAATCATACTCTCTTCCTAACAGATTACATTTTCTTACTATGATAAGTGAACTTTGACCTCTTATCCATTTAAAATGCAGCTGCTGAGTTCTTCTCTTTTGCCTGTTGCTCAATTATCTGAGCATTTTCTTTTTCATTTCTTTTCTCCCTTCCCCACCCCCATTTCACTCACTGCTCTACCTTATCCTATTCCTCACTCTGCAATCTGTTTTACCTTGAAGGTCGTTCACAGCATTCTCTCCCTCCCTCCATGTCTAGTCAAGTCTCTTATCTCGGAACATTAATTTAGCTTGACTACAGTGAGTGAAAGTAATAAAAAATAATTGGCTATTTGCAATACTCCTAATCAAGGTTGTATTCATGTGTCTTTCTCTTAGAGCTATATGGTAATAAAAACAAGTTGTTTTCTGTGAAATGTATTGAAATACGTTGCTAGATAAGTATTACACAAAAATGCAATGAAAATGTAGAAATGTTAAATTTTAACTATTCCAGAGATATTAGGATGCTCACCTACTAAAGACAAGTTCTAATTTAATTTCTTCCCTCACAGCAGAGTTTTCAGAGGTCAACATTTGTTAGTAACATGGACATTTAACAATATGAATCATAACATTTCTGTTTAGATTGGTGGAGTCATGACTACTGTGGAACATCTAGACTTTAATTTCCTGTATTTGTAACCCTTTAAATTGTGATCACGACACAGCAATAGAAATGAAATTCTGTTTAGATGTTGTCTTTCTAGACGAAGACTTCACTGTCCTTCTAGAGCTGAATGATCGGGGTTGTGTCCAACCTGAACACTACAGTTCCTGATCTTCTGCTGAATTACCCCAGCTGGAGAAGAAACTGGGGGATCAACTAGTTGTCTTCATAACTGATTTTCTGTTCTTTGGGGTAGGCCATCTCTTTTTCTGTTTCTTTTTCAACTCCACAAATGCTTGTCTTTCAAATGGGAGGAATCCAAAAATCTCAAAGACATTTTTCCAGACCAGAGAGTCAACTCTCTTAGTCAGCAACCTGGCTTACATCTTCTGCTTTAGAATGGTATCATTAGAGCCTAGGTAGGCTTTTGTCTTAGTCTCTTCTCTTTTCACTGTTGCTCAGTTTTTAGCACTTCTCACACTTGCCTTCACATCAAATACGTTGAAATGTTCTCCTTAGTGTCATTCTTCCTTTTTCCCAGCAGACTTGCATTCACCTTTGAGCAGAAAAATATACCTAACTTCTTCCTTATCTTAAATAAGTACACCAGTTTCGATGAGGTTTAAGGCAGGCCATAACAGAAACCCCATACAAATGCCACACCACTCTTACACAGCTACAATAGTTTGCAGTCCTAAAGATCTAAATGTAAAATAAGTGACACTTTCTATTGATCATAAACTCAATGTTACAACTACAGACTATATAACTTTATCCCTTCCTTGTCCTGCACCACTTCAGTAGCTAGGAGATTTCTCAGTTCACAGCAGTCATATAGAAGGGATTACTTTGCAATTTCAGTTATATCTAAGTAATCTTTTACAGAAAAGAACAAACATCACTTTTTAAGCAATTGGGAACTATTTTACTCTCCTATAAATCAAAATAGGTGATGAGATTTTAGTCTATTTCACTGAAAAAACCAACTCATTCTAGGGCTGAGACCAAGTATGCGGAATTCATCTGGAAATACGTTGTTTTTCAGAAAGGTTGTTTTTCAGAAAAGAAAATTAAATATAGAAAGAAGCCTTGAAATAGCTTGATCTCAGAACACAGCAAATTAGTGTCTTCCTGAGCCCTCTCTGAGCTGTAGCTCTGTTTATGAAGAGCGGAGCAAGCAGTAACCTTTGGCCTTGCGTTGTTCACTGTGCACTATCCTCAACTTCTCAGAAGCACAATGTACATTTTTGTTCAATGTCAGCATCAAGCCACCCGTTCCCTTCATTGGTAGCAGCCAGTGGTTCTTTGATGAGGTGATTTCAGGAGTTTTGTTATGCTGAGGAAGAGCCAGACTCCAAATCTTTCTTACTGTCACATAGAAGTTTCCTGCTGAGTCCATTGGTATGTGACATTGAATAAGTGAGAAAGTAATATCCTTTGGTCCCATGGTTGGAGCAAAGCCTTTCTCGAGATGACAACCAGTTGAGAAAATTTAATAGCACTGTGTGAAAATTTATATTCTGAAATTAGGCTAAATGAATGGACTTCAGCGTAGCAGAGTTGGTTTTACAGACTGATTTTGCACTGCGACCTAACCATGGTAAGATAATGAATCATCCTTATCTACTTAAGGATTAACTAAGTCTGGTCTGACATCTTGAGAAACATTTCCTGAGAGTTACCAAATGCATTTTGTCCTTTGCATCAAATCCTGCAGGAAAGGAGGGACACATAGAGCTCTGCCTAAGTAATCCCAGTCGCAGCACGTGGATCTTGAGCTGCCTTTTCTGCTGTAGATCCATACATAGAATCATAGAATTGTTTAGATTGGAAAAGACCCTTAAATCCTTGAGACCAGCTGTTAACCCAGCACTGCCAAGTCCACAACTAAACCATTTTCCTAACCACCACATCTACACTTCTTTTAGATACCTCCGGGGATGATGACTCAACCACTTCCCTGAGCAGCCTTTTCCAATGTTTGATAGCCCCTTCAGTGAAGAAATTTTTCTTAAAAACCAATCTAAGCCTCCCTGGCATAACTTGAAACAGGATAATTTCCTAATGCTGCCACTGAAATCCTATTTGCACAATATAACATTTTCCTTTTGGTTTAGGTATAAAGGATATAAAACTCAAGGCAGTGAAAATAACATTTACAGGGTTGGTTGTTTTTTATAAGCCCCAGGGAAAAAGAATATCAGAGTTAAGGTTTCCTTCCTTTTTCTTTAAGCCATATTGTTAGTCATAAGAAAAATTTGATGGCAACTTGTTATCTTTTGTAACTCTTGCTGTAACACCTACAGAGAACAATGTAAAGCAAGGATGCAGTGACATGCCTTAAATTAGATCTCACTTTAGCAAGATTCAAGAGGATATTTTATAGCAGCACAATTTCAAAAAGCAATACATTCCTTGGACTTTTTTATAATAAATCGCGATTTCCAGGGCTGGCAATTCCCAATATCCCCTTTGCTATTATTTTAGCAGCAGTGCGCCTTTGTATAAAATATATGCTCCCTGAGAGGGCCTCAGATCCTTCTTGCAGTCATGTCACAAGCTGGACCTGAAGGTGCAGAACTCTGGGTTACCTCAGGAAGCCCTGCATCACAAGGGGTTGTTCTCAGCCACACGCTGCTGTCAGCACACGTCCTGTGGACTGGCACTGAAGTGGGTTTATACAGCAGATACAGAGCAGACGAGTACAAAGTTTTCTCCAATAGAGTTTTGATACTGATGAACACTCTAAGATGCCACCTTAATGCAAACAATATTCTCAAACTTAGTGCGATGAAGAGGAAAACCAAAAAAAGAGGTAAGATTCAAGATACGTTATATTATTAGATATGGATTTTGCAGCCTCTATTTAGCAAAAGGTGAAAAGGATAATGCAGCAACACAAGCACCATATTTCCAAATGTCATCCTTTTTGCTGAGTTACACATGAACATTCAGGCCTCAAATGAGAGAAGGGTAACTTCTTGTTACTTTTTATTGGTGGATGCAAATGGCTTAGATTCAGCAAGTTATTTGAGCACACAATTGGCCATTGAATTAAATGGGACTTACCCACTTAAAGCTAACTGTGCCCTGCAGGATGAACACTATAGCACTGAGATATTAAAAATAAATTAGGGTACAGCAGTACAAAAGTTGAGACCATCCACCATCTGAAGTACAGAAAAAAATGAGAAGCAAAGGAACAAATCCAGCATATGATGCTTAATACCTTTAGGCATGATGAGATAATAAGTAGGTTATTGTTTTCTGAGCCATTAAAGGAATGCCTTGGTTTTAAGGGTGTTCTTATGTCTAGCGAAATTTTAGTTCTCACAGGAAATACAGACAGGCTCTTCCTATGGCTTGCAATGTGTTTGCTAGAAACAGCCATCTGCTTCTCCTGCTTTCTCCTAAGGGGAATAAATTCCTTACATCTGGCCTGTGTAATAGGACTTAATGCCAGATCCTAGACCCAATGAAGTTAAATGATGTCTTTCCCTTAGTCAGGAAAAAATCAGGATTGTATTGCTTTTATAGCTAACATCTCCTGCTGCTTTTGCTGGTTTTTGTTTTAAGTCTTATCCTATTCCAGATAATGGGCAGATGTTGCTGCCCATATATCCTTATTTCTAGATTTATGCATAGGAATTCTCTTGCCTTGCTCAGCATAGATGCTCAGTACTACCTATTTTCCAAAGCGCTTTTAAAAACTTTTAATTGTCTGAGTCTTAGAGAAAAAACTGCTTAGAAAATCCAAAAATTTGACAATTAGGAGCTTCGTAGTTTTTCCAGTTCCTTCCTTATTTTCTATTCAGATAATTATTTCTAATTTCTTCAAGCTTTATTACTATTTTTTGTTTTACTATCTCATTCTCTGTGTTTTATCTACTGTTCAGCTCTAGTATCACAGAAACCTCCCACAGTCATTTATTCAACAAAGAACTTACATTTTCTCTGCTGAAGACTTAAATTTTGCAGATAATTTCAGACCACATGTAGGACAGAATATTCCATAGGGAGGGAGGTCCCTAGGGTTTTCCCTTTTCCTATAACAGATTCTGCAGGCAAGACCAGGTATATATTTTAGGATAGCAGCAGATATGAGGAATTGTTACATTTTTCCTTATTAATACTATAGCAGCTGGTGAAAGAGATGTGTGCCTGTCTAAACACAGGAAAAGATATTCTTATGTATATAAGATTTTATACCCAGCCAGTACTGTTGAGCTGATTGCAGAAGTAGGTGGGGAAATAAAATCAACCAAAAAGTTACTGAGCTATAGCATAGTGCAGTATGATGCTGTTGCCATGGAGAACACTCTGTGAGCTTCTGTTATGAACCTACTTGAATACATTCAAGAATTAGTGGGTTTGGTGAAGACTTTGCTGATTACAGATATGTTTTCTATAAAAGGATGGATAGTAGTAGAGAATGGAACAGCTTGTACATGAGGAAGAAAGGAGGAGTCTCGCTAAAACCCAAAAATCTGAGAGGATGTGGCAAAAGTTTATAATTTTGTAGGGGTCTGGGAAAGGAGCAGGAGAGAATGACTGCTTACTCCAGGGAGAGCAAACAGAGCCAGCCTGAGGCAGGCTAAGGCAAACAGAGAAAGTCCTCCTCACAGTGTGTTCAGCCATCCTTAGTCTGACCGGTTTCAACTAGGTTTATGTTCTTGAAGGAAGTTGATGCTGAAAGTGTTAGCAGAACTTGTGGTTTCCCTGATGCAGAACCAGTGCCTTGAGTTGGACCTTGGGAAGGAGCCATCTCAGATTCAGTTCTAAGCCGGGTGATTTAATAAAGCAGGTAGAAGATGATAATTCTAAGCATTGTTGGGGATTTTAGAGCAGTTACAAATGATCAGTGAATTAGGAATGTGTAGTAAAAAAACTAATCCAAAGTACCTGAAATCACAAGAATATTTTTCTAATGTAAGTAACCTGTAAAATTAAGATCAGACTTCATAATATAATGCAATACAGTGTTTCCTAAGCAGGAAGGATCCTGGATCTGGTTTTATGATTGGAAATGAATGCTGCCAGTGTATTGCATTGTTAGTACTTGTCACTATTTCTCCTTTTTTAGGACCTCAGATGACTTAGTATATAATCAGTTCTCATTATCTAATGAAATCACCTGTAAATTGTTTATTAAATTCAGCAAATTCATCCTTAAATGCTTTGGTGATTCTTTTCAAAGAGACAATGGTAATTTGTTGTCAGTCCAGATCTAATATAAATCTCTGAACGTCCCTTGGGACATTCTGTTCCTTCAAGACGATCTTCACTGCAATTATTAGCATTTAAAGGGTAGTTTGTTTTGATGTAAACAGTAATAAGCATCATCCAAAGAACATTCATTACCACCTTACTCCTTCAATGCATGAATGTAACAATAAAAGCTCCATACCACCTTTACTTGTGCATTTGCTGCCATGGTTTTTAATTTTTAAATGGCAACTAATTACATTTGTGATACATATTTAAGGAAAATATAATTTTAGGTTTGGGTTTCAAGACTAGTGTGTGGATATTGACCTTAAATACATATATGTGTGTGTGTTGCTGCCTCCTGCATGGAGATTTCTGTTTCTGGTTTTAGATGGTCTAACCAGTACTGCTAGAGCTGACTGTGTGTCTATTTTTTTAGGAGATTGGTATCAACTTTGGTGCTCTGGTTTAAAATAGCTACATAATGCCACAGAATGTGAAAGCGGACATCAGGGAGGGTGGTATCTGATATGAGAGAGATTTTCAGTGCACAGTGCTAGCAAATGCACAGGATGTGTTCCAAAATAGCTCCTCTCCTCCATTCAGCTCCTCTTCACACTTTCCTTAATCTTGGTTTAAAACCAGTCCCTCCATCCTCTGCAGCAATTCACTACCCTCTGCTTATTCAAATCTCATCTCAAGGTGTTTTGATTTTGAAGAATCTCTTAATAATCCTTAAGTAGGGAAAGTATGTGGAGAGTAGGACATTCTACATTTTGTGGAGAGTGCCAGCTTCTATGGAGAGTGCCAGCTTCTAGAAGAATTACCCAGTGTCCTAGGCACAGGATGTCTTGCAGTAATCCATACACCTTGGCCTGCATCTGGACTGTCATTTCTACTTTTCCCTTTGTGGATAAGAGGGATATCTTTTTTTCTGAAAGCACCAATGCAATTACTGTTTCTGGAAAATCAGGCTTTTAAATTTCCCGATGTTGAGCCAGAAAGAGGAGCTTGCTATGGCAATCAGCACTGCAGGGTACAGCCAGCATCAAGCGCCTCCAGCTCTGTAACCTCCCTAGTGATCCCTAGTGCCCATTTCGTGATCCAGGTTCATCCGACCCTGCCACCCTCCTCCTCACCATATGAGCGGAGTGACAGATTTCTGCCTTACATCCTGTCACCCTGGAGAGTCCTTCTGAAAGCAAGGCACAGGTGTCTCACTCACTGCAAGCACTGCTTAGATGTTTCACATTACATAGCGTGAAGCTCCTCTCTGGTGTATGAGGCTCTGCAGGATCTGGTAATCAAAGAAAGCAGGTGAGCAGGGTGCCTTAGCTCCTTGTTAACCAGCTCAGGCCTCCCTGGAACGTTCACTTCTCCTTCTGCACAACTCATCTGTCTTGCTTCTGAAATGACTTATAGTTAAGGTGGGAGACCCATGACACAAGTTACTAACTTCATAAAGTAAATGCAGAAAAGTATTAGCAGTGATCCGCTCTTTGATCCTTCTGCTGAGTATTACTACAAAACAGAACACATTGTATGGCTATGCTTCCATGTCTTGATATCATTTCAAAACACTCACTTGTCCTTCCACATCAGACATCTTTATTTTTAGCACCTGTTTTTTGAAATAAGCAAGAAAAGGCCTAAACTTTCTTCCCTACTGTTCACTGGGACCTTTTTCTTTCTTAATATATTTATCTTATCTATTTCCTGCCCTTCCAGAAAAACATTCTAGTCTTCCATCCTGAAAAGGCCTTATAAGAAAGCATTTTCTTGTAGAAAACATGTTGGTGACAATTTTTTCATGGAATTGAGTCAGCTAATGTGAGAGAAAAAGACAAAATTTTAAAAAACCCTTTTAAAATTTAAATTACAAAAACAGCACTTGAAAATAAACCTGGAGTACAAAGGGACATGAGATATGGAAGTGTGATGAAAGCAGAGATTTTGGATTATACAAGAAAATTTTCAGTAATATGTAATAGATATTTGAGGCCATACGATTACGGAATAGGCTGAGTTGGAAGAGACCCACAAGGACCGCCAAGCCCACAAATGCTGTCTCCATACAGGGCCACCAAAAAGTTAAACCTTATATCTATGAGCATTGTTCAAACACTTTTTGAACACTAATAGGCTTGGAGCCTTAACCAGTTCCCTGGGGAGTTTGTTCTAGTGCTTGACCACCCTTCTCAGTGAAGAACTTATTTCCTGATATCCCATCTGAACTTCCCCTGAAGCAACTCTAACTTGTTCCCTCATGTCCTGTCACTGGACACCAGAGAAGAGATGGGCACTTCCCTCTCTGCTTGCCCACATGAGGACGTTGTAGCAGCAAGGGGGTGACCCCTCAGTCTCCTCTTTCTGTCCTGAGCAAATCTAGTGTCCTCTAGATATTAGGGCCAGATTCAGTTGTGCTGTAAGTTAGTTTCAAAAGCTTTCAACAAGGAAGTATTTGGCCCTTCATATTTAGTACTTTGCTAATCAAAATACAATAAAAATCTTGGGTGTTTTTTCAGTTAAATAGTTAAATAATATCTATATTTATATAGCACTTCTCATTGACTAAGGATCTCAAAACAATTTATTGATAGTCATAGAAATTTCTAATTAGGAGTTCTTCTTCTGATTATTTCTGCTTAAATGTGTGTCTTTTTAATCACCAGAACTTCAGGCTACAGTATATTAACTGTGTCATTCTCCAATCTAAGGCCTTAAAAATGATGAACTGAATTTTTAACCTCCTACTGTGCTAGCTGAGTCCTTACTAGAGTTAGAAGTCCCACTGAATTCAATTAAGCTACTCATGCAATTGTTCAGAAGTGTATTAAAATGTGGTGCATCTTAGATTTATGCAAGTCTGGAGCAATTTTGTCTTTTAAAAGTTAGTAAACCATGATTTAATCCCAGGAGAACATTAGCTCATTTTTCTTCTGGAACTAACACAAAAATTAAATCCTGAAAGGAGGAAGACCCTGCTCAGAAACATGTCAGTCTCATGGTCTGTTAGTTGTTGTTGGGAGTGGCAAAAGTGGTGCTTCTGACTTGCTGTATGGAAACATGAATTTTTGTGTCACCTGTCCTCAGAGAAGGAGCCTCAAGTCTGCTGTACACTCTTATTACAAAATATCATCAGGTGTTGAAACTTTTTATGTGCATATTGTAAATGTAAGAGAAGAAGGAGTTAGACACTCAATTTACTTTTGTGAAAGTTTCTCTTTAGGGTTTCTGCACAGATCTAAACCATGAGAGAGGCAGTTCCACCAGAAATATATGGATGAACAGGAGTCTGCCTTGCTCCCCATCAGCTAGAATAATTGCTTGTAAAAAAGAAGTGTTATAACCTAAATGGTGTGGAAAAATTGTCACTAGTTCATTAAGATGGAAGCAGGAAATGCTACTTTTGGCTTTAATAAGTGTTTTAAAACAAAAACTCAAATTTAACTTTGCAGTTGAACTGTTACACATATTTTAATCTCTCTCTATATATAAAGTTGTTCAGTGTGTTCAGAAATTAAATGAGTACCTCACCACAAAGGCACTGTGGCAGGAAAGAACCAGAGCATTTATGGGCATTGCTGTCACCTTTCAGAGCAGTTAATCACGTTTCTCATGGATCTGTCAGTTCTGCATTTTCAGATAGTATTTTCACTTTTACCTCATCCCAGACACTGGAGAGCTGTTATGGAGCCCCTCATGCATAGGGTCACCTTTGCAAGCAGATTGCATTCTGACTTCAAACGCTGTGATTTCCGTGCACCTGCCCTATGTGCCATCCCTCCCAGAGCCAATTTAGTCTCTTATTCATATACCTCATGTTTGCTAAATTCAGCAAAACTCTTCTGGGTTTGCAATCAGAGCAATATTTCATTTATTTTTTTGCAAGAGAAATTGCTTGGAGTAGGAATAGATTTTAGACTGATACTTTTCCGTGTGTCCTACAAACCTAATCATTGTTAGGGATGTGCCTTGCTAATGACTACCAAAGGAACTGGCATTGCTGTGTGTAGGATCATGTTTTGGATCAAAATTAGAGAGAATATTTGTGTGAGGTGTCTTCCTATGGGAAACACTGAAATGAGAGGCTTTGAGTGATTTTGCAAAGCAGAGAGTCTCTTCCAAAGAAATAAAGGAGAGTGGAGATGAAAGAAAAGCTGAAGGGGAATTAGTATATTAAGAATTATTATGAACTGAAGCAGTGTCTGATAATACTCCTTCTCCATTTGATTTTAGCTCATCATCAAATTGAAACATTAGGTCTTACCCTCTCCAAGCCCTAATTAGAGATAGCAAACCCCTTCTTTTCTTCATGTAAATTCCTCTTTTTAAGTGCTGCTTCTGCACCACTTCTCTCTCCTGAGGCGGGCTGAAGAAACTGGAAGCCCCTTTATGTCTTTAATATGCAGGTGAGGTGCTATGTGGAGGCATCAAATTACTAATGCAGAGCTACGAACAAAATGATTCATTCATTCTTTCCTAGCCTTCCTAGTTCACCACAACTATCTGATCAAGGTGATATTCAGGGAGGATAGTTTTACAGTGTAACAATAATTTTTATGTAATTTTTTTCAAACATTTCATATTTTAATGCTGATGCTAATTTTTGCAGGAGAAAGTACATGTACTTTGAAAAATAAAATGGTGAACTAAATCATTCACCAAGTCTCCTTCATCTCTCACAAGCATCAGAATAAGTGTAAAAGTCTCCAAGATTGGGAACCAGTTTGATTTCTGGTGACCTGTGCATTAAGGTATTCACAGGGGAAACAAATGGGACACACTGCAGAGACCCCTGAGCTAGTACCCAAAACTCTGACTCCAAAACTGGGACCAGACCTCACCTGATGGGTGTGTGCCTGCATTTGATGCTGCACGTGAACTAACTCCCTCTCCTGCAAGGCAGTGGTGCTAGAAAAGCTGTAGCACTTCTGTCTTTTATTTTAGCCCTGTGCCACACTGTGCTTCATAGATTTATTGGCTCTTCTGGACACAGCTGCAAATGTGGGTATCTAATCCATCATGTCTCTGGATACACCCTAAAAGTGTAAAAATGTCTTTCTTCCACAGAAAATAAGTTTTGCCACAGAGTTTATGGAAACCAGTATCAGACCACTGAAGCTGAGAGGTACTTATGGGTGGCGGTATTTAACTGGCTTTTCGAAGCTTTAAGAATTTCTTACTGGAAAGCTTGTTGCAAGGGAGTGTGATTAAAAGGACATTGTCTTTCAAGGCAAAAGCAGAGACAAATGAGTGAAAACAAAATGATCGATTACACAGGCAAGGACAAGGTATTTGCCTGCTGATGTAGAGGAATGGCACTAGGGAGCACAGAGCACTGGAATGAGACAACTTTGACAGTTGGGTTTTTTCCTTATTATAGGCATGAACAAATAAAATGTATTAAGTGAACTTGCACAAAAATCATAATAGGAGTGTCAGAAGTATACTGGGATATCACAGTTCCCTGGTCTCTGTTTATTCCATTTTACTCTGTGAATTAAATCTACAGTTCGTTTTTTGGGAGTTGTAAACATTAATTGACGTGCCAGTTTGGAGATCAGCTATACTGTTTTTATGAAATACGGGAGAAGTTGTGATGGAATTAACTCTCATGCAGTGAGTTGGGAAGAGAAGCTGGGTTAAGTGTATAATTTCACGCGAACTGTGCAGCTGCACAAAGCCTATGCTGCTCAAGCATAATAGGTTTTTTGGGCTTTTAAAAGAAAAAGAAAGAAAGAAGGAAGGAAGAAAGAAAAAGAAAGAAAGAAAGAAAGAAAGAAAGAAAGAAAGAAAGAAAGAAAGAAAGAAAGAAATCAGTGGTTTAAATTGGCAAAATACCTTCTTAAGGGCCCTTAAATTATTTGATTTATTTGGTTTGTATCTGTAGAAGACTAGGCAAACAATTTGGGATTTTGGTACCTGTTTTCTCATTTCTACTTCTGATTAGGAAAAGTTCATATTAACTGAGTGAGAAGTGTAAAGCAGCCAGTATTTTGATGTTTCCACAGTAAAGAATACCATAGAAATAGTGAACCAATTGTAGAACTACAGTGAACTTTGACTCCAGAACATCTGCAATAGCTCAAGCTTGGAAATAAAATATTCAGAGATTTTGAACCTGTATAATCAGATAGGCCTCTGAGATATTCCAGACATGGAATATGCAACTGATTTGGTACAAGTTATTATAATAAAGGCCAGTTAGAGGTGTTGAAGAATATCACTAGAATAGTTATGGACCAGATCAAAAATATTCTACAACATCTGGATAGTGGTCAAGATGACTTTTTAAAAATGCTGTTTGTCTATAAAAATAAAAAAAAAATCTGTTTATGGTTTTAATTTTTATTAGTCACTAGTTGAAGCCTTACTTCCTTCTTTTTTTTCCCTCCACCTTAAACTAGTTTCATCTTGTTATGCTTAATGGAATTACAATCCTTTTTACTCCATACATTTTTCAGAGTATGCATGCATTTTCATACTAATAGCCTCTGCAATGCTAAATAATCCATTCCAGGCATAGCACAGTTAATCTTTCCCTGTTTCTGGCAGAATTAATAGTAAGAAGCATTTTGCTACAGTTGAGTATAAATTCCTATCTGGGAATATAATTACTGTCTGACAAGATATTAAGCAAATATTGAATATTGCACTGAGAATTAAGCCTTCCAAACAGTTTCTAAATTTACATAAACCATATTAATTAATTAATTTCCTGCAAAAAATACAAGATTAGCATCTGTTTTCAGTATAACATTTTTCAGTCTGGTAGCATCTTGGAAAGATCATAGTGGAAACGCTTGAAAAACAACAAACAAATCCAAGACCCTCATCAGTCAACTGCAGCAAACTGGATCAGAGAGCAGGAGCTCTCTCTGCCATTGTGGTCATTCCTGCCAGGCATCTGGCTTTTCAACCTGTGCCAGCAAGGAGGAGAAGCATGGAGGAACCTTAGAAAATATTTTGAAATCACCAGGGATTTCTGAGTCTGCAACAGATTTGTAACACTTTGTAAGGTGCCTGTTGTTTAACAGCGAGCCCAAGAGTAAGGTTTGCAAACATTTAGCATTCCTGTTGTAGCTGTATGTGTCAGGATCCTGAAAGATGTTAAGCTCCCTGCCTCTCCAGGAAGAGGCATGCAAGCCATAGCACTGCAGGGAGAACAACACAAGCAGCGCCTCTGAATATTTTGCTAGGATGTGGTTCTGCAGCTCTCAGTGGTGCTACGGTATAGCAACAGGACTGTGTCCCTACAGCCCATTTCAGAATTTAGGAGCAGCTAGGCAGATGATCAAAATATAAACTGATCAGAGAAAATGTACTTAGATGTCTTTTTATCCATAAGTGCTGTAATGTATAAGGCAAAGTGTGAAACAGGGACTGGAGATCACCTTATCACAGTGGACCAAAAATACATCAGAGCTTCAGCCCTTCTTACCTTTAAAATATTTCTATATATGACCTGTATCCTTGAAACAGACTTTAGAGCTATCTGCAAATGCCATGTAACAAGGAGTGAATTTACCATATTATCATTGGTGGCTGAAGCCTGCTGGCCATCAAGAACCCACAGGAGGCACTGCCAGGTGTCCCTGCCCTGCCAGACTAGCCTTCTCCTCATTCCTTTGAATGGAGGCTACCCTTGAAAAAAGGAGAGGCATCAGCCAAATCTGCTCTGCTTCAGTGCTTCACAGCTCCCCAGAGCCCACAGGCATTGTTAGGAACAGAGCACTAGTTAGATCAGAGTTTCTTTGGGCTTCAGCATACACCAAAATACTCAGGACAGATTTAGCTTTGTTTAGAGCAGTTCTTTCTGCCATAAAGGGCACATGGCAGGAATGAATGTCTTAGGGATTTTTCATAGTAATGGACTCCCAACCTAGAGTTTTGAAGTAATATTTGCCCATCTCTGTCAACAACCATTCTTCTTCATAGGTGAGCCTTTGGGAATATATGAATATTTATTTATTTTATAATCTGAAATATGTACCTTTTGTTTCTGGATCAGCTTTTAATTATCTGGTTTCAGTTTCTAACTGATGTCTCACCTGCATGACTCTAATCTTTCCTCTGGCTCCTTGAAGACTTCCCTTGTTTTGAGACCCAATTTTATTATATTATTTGCCTGTAATCTGTCAGTGATATTTTCCTGTGTGTTAGGATCTGTGCTAAATGAGTTGTGGGTGGACTAGGCTTTGGTTGCATCTGATTGAGTTTAAAAGGCAGTTTAAAGGACTTTGTTCATTCTAATGCTGCTAACAGTATGCACCTCATTCTCCATCTGAAATCTGGATTGCCTGTGTTACTTTTTTTCATGAACTAGTATAGTTGTATGCTTTAAAACAGGTTGAGGATTCAGTTCAGGAGGTAAATTGCACTTACTGATGACGCTCCTAGAACCAAAACAGTTCTGAACTTTTAGAAAATATTTTCACCGGTTCTTTTTTGCTTCCCTGAAGTTCTAGGAGAACAATAACTCAATAAAGCAAATAAAACAACTTCCTTTTAATGGCAAACATTATGATCTGAACTGCTTCTGAGAAAGAGGAAGACGACAAAGCCATCCAACTTGGTATGTAATCATTGCTTTCAATGATGTGTCTCTGTAGGATGGGGTGAAGGAGTAGAGTCAATTCTGCACAAGAGGTACTGGTATCAAATGGAGTTCTTCAAAGAAACTCTTCTATTCAAATAACTTAATTGATCCCAAAATCTACAGGCATCTGAAAAGCTTATGTTCACACAAGAGCATGTTGCCTTCACTTGTCATTATATTGGACTTCTCTTGGAGCTGTTTTGGGGTCAGGGTGAGTTGTGGGATTTTTGTGGTTGGGCTTTTCAGGTTGGTTTTTTTTTGGGGGGGGTGGGGGGGTCTTGATTTGGGGGTTTAGGTGTTTATTTTTTCATTATGCACTAGAACATACAGAATTTTGCAGCTATATGTATTCACTTTGACTTAATGTGAATAGAGAGATACCAGACCGTAAAAATACCAATTGTTTGGATGATTGAAAGGACAAGGAAAAAAAAAGAAGAACAAACAGTGTCTGACTGTCTATGGCAGTTCCTTAGGCTTGTCTCATATAGAGAGGGATTCACACATTGAAAGCTAATAAGCCAGCCTGATATCAGTTTTGGATTAGACTTGAGCAGAGTTTAAAGTTAGATGGGAAGACTCTGAGGATGAAGAAAATCAAATAACAAGGTAATTAATGTCTATGTTCTAGTGTCATCTTGGCAGCACAATGTTTTTAGAGCATCAACTGTGGAAAGTGTCTGCAAAAGATTTTCTTATTGTCATCTTTCTTCAGGAAGTAGAGTCTACAGATGGATAGGCTGAACAATACTTCCTTCTCACATGGCATATGCTTAACTGGAAGTGGACAGTGACTGCCATTTCCTACAGCAACTGTGGTGACTCTTCATCTTCCTCTTAAACAGATACTTTCATTTTTTCACTAGGACAGAAGGGTTAGATGGGTGGCTGGAAACATCTGTAAAAAAGGATAAACCCATTAAAAGCACTGAGTTGGCCAAAGTTCAGGTCATCTGGAGAGTTAGAAGAGAAGAAAAGGTCTTGCCATGACTGCATTTCAACATAATATCAAAACTCAACAGCTTTAAATTATTCTAAAAGGGATATGGCAACCAGAGCTAGTATGAAAATTTAAAAAATGTTGGAGACAGAAGTTTCCATCTAGTGTCTCATTGAAATTTATTTGGTAATGTCTGATGAAACATGGAAGCATAGATGCAGCAAAACCATTTTTCTATTTTTAAAACTTTTCAGGGACTTCTTTATTAGCCTTGTAATGGCGTGGTCTTCACTTCCCCTGCTCTTCTTTCCTTGTCTTGCCTCATAACATTGATGTATCTTCCCTCATATCTTGGTGGACTCTGGTACAAACTTTGGAGATGAAAAATATGCTTGCTAGAAAGTTTTCTGTGGGAAAAGATGAATTTCAAGATTTTTGATGAGAAGAATGGAAAGAAATAGGTCAACAGAATCCCATCACTCCAGAAAGCAGATCAGTGAAGTACAGGGAAAACCAAGGTGTGTTGGGGTGTGCCCAGATCCTTGTCAGACTGTAAAGGGACTCTGAAAAGAGCATGGAAGGGAAGGGTGTGAGGAACTTTGAACTACAGCTGCCATGAGGCCACAGGAGACCTTGCATTATCATGGAAAGAGTTGAGGACCTAGCTCTAAATGTACCTTTACAGTATTTTTGTTTCAGTTGACACAGTTCATAACATTTTATTCTCAAAAAAGCATTGTTATTTTCTCTTTCTACCTGATTCACTAGAAGAACTAAAGATGAAATAGACATTCTGAAGACAAAAGCTCTGTTTCCTTGCAATCTACAATCCTGATGGCACAGTCTCACAATTATTTATTTTCTGAGGTCCCCATCTCATTCGGTGCAAAAGAGCAGCAGTGAATGAAACAAGATAGTCTTGTGAATGCCTGCCATCCTTTGAAATATGGAATTGAGAATCATTTGCAGAAATCACCATAATTTATGATCACCTGTAAAAACCCATTTTCTGTGTTTCTAATGAATTTGATCTATTTTTCTCTATGATCATTTCTTTACTACTAGAACTGACAGACTTAAACAATTTTAAATGAACAGATCAAGAAAGAGGTAGAATAAATGGAATGTCCTGTGTACAAATGCTGATCCTGCTTCTTTTACTAAAGCAAAAGCCCTTCATAATTCATTCATGCCTTCGCAGTCATGACTTATGGAGCTTTTATACTCATGAGAGAAACATAATACTCACCCTTCATGGGTGAAATATTCTATATGGGCTAGGGATTTATTCTCTACTGGTCTCTCTCTTAAAGGTCTGATGAAAAGTGTTTTTCAAGGGTTAGATTTCTTTACAGAAGTTAGATCACTCCAGATCATTGACAAAAATTAACCAGTTTCACTATTCTGGATTATCCTGACTTTACAGCTTTATTCTATTTTTTTTTCTTGCTCACATTGAACATGAAATACCAAGACATTTTGTATGGCTGTTAGCTGAGGACATAGGACACAACAGTTTCTGGACACAGCTGTTACTGAGTATAGGGTTTGCATGAGCTGCAGCTGCTCTCTAGGCACTCTGAGGAAGAGACTCTCATTAGTAGTTTGGGCCAGCAAGAGGGTGTCAGCATCTTGAGCCAGGTTCCACCATGCTGAACTGTCTGCTCTGTGTGACTGATGTAAAAAAAAACTCAGAAAATATTTTGAATTAACTATTTCAGGACGGTAATTTTGCTAGAATAAAGCCAGTTGAAAAGTCAGATGTCTCATCAAGGACTTATGAAAAGTATCAGTACAATTAATTTAAATGTAGTTGCCATGATTTAACCCCAGGCAGAAACCAAGCCCCACACAGCTCCTCCCTCCCTCCCCACCAGTGGGATTGAGGGGAGAACTGGAAGGGTAAAAACTAGAAAACTTGTGGGTTAAAATAAAGGCAGTTTAATAGGGGAAGCAAAAGCCACACACAAACAAAACAAAACAAGGAAATAATAACCATAATCATAATCATAATCATTCCCTGCTTCCCACGGCAGGCAGGTGCTCAGCCATCCCCAGGAGAGCAGGGCCCCATCACAGGTAATGGTGAGCTGGGAAGACAAACACCATCACTCCAAGCCTCCCTCCCTTTCTCCTTCTTCACCCCAGGTTTTATACGGAGCACGATGTCACACGGTCTGGAATATCCCTGCGGTCAGCGGGGTCACCTGTCCCAGCTGTGTCTCCTCCCAGCTCCCGTTCACCCCCAGCCCTCTCCCTGGTGTGGCAGGACAAAAAGCAGAAAAGGCCCTGGCTCTGTGTGAGCCCTGCTCAGCAATAACCAAAACATCTCTGTGTTACCAACCCTGTGCTCAGCAAATCCAAAACACAGCCCCGTACCAGCCACTGGGAAGAAAATTAACCCTGCCCCAGCCCAAACCAGGGCAGTGTGGCAGTCACTGCCTTCTGGCAGGATGCATGAGTAGGTGTTGCTCAGCGCCACGCACGAGGGAGCAGGGCACCAGGACAGGTATGTGATGCAGTTTACAGCCTGTGGCTCAAATCCAGTGCTCTCACTGAGACTCCAATCCTGACAGCACAGACACCTGCACACTGTGAAATTATGTTCATGCATTTTTAGGCACTCACATATGTGTTTTAAAAAATTCAGTCTAAGGAATGAATACACAAAATTGTGTAGGGACATGAAGATGCAAATATGTGAAATGTGGATGTAAAGTCAAAATATTGATTTTTGCTGTGTATTACTGAAAGCAATAGATTCTCTTCAGAAATTGAAGAATTTGGGCAACTTCTTTGTTCCTCAGTTTACCCTTACATACCCTAATGTATTAATGATATTTTCAGACATGTATTTTACAGCTCACTTAATGTTCTTATCGTTTTCAGAGAAGTTCTGGTGAATTTGCATGTACAAATTGTGGGACAAATAAATTAGAACTCTCACATAAAATGTTTGAGTCTGAAAGAGTGATTAGACGTTGCCCTTATTCTGATATTGCAGAGTTGAAACTTTTTATCACTTTGGAGAAAGTTTATTTTATCTGCTTTAGTTCTGTTTCTCACTTTACTGCTGGTAAAAATACATTGTGTAACACCTCATTAGATAATTACTTGATTACAATTTAATTTCTTCTGCAGAATCTTCCAGAAGTAATGCACTTACAGCATAAAATTTTATGTGGCTGGTATTATTAAGTTATTGTATTTTAAACAGATTGCCTGGATATGATTATTTCATTAAACTACCAATTGTTCTTGTGTGTATGTGTGCTGGCAAGGAAATAATCCGATAATGGATACTAAGGCCACAATCTGAATTGCACACTACTCCTCAGCTATCTAACCTGTAATTTTAACACAACATTTTCTCCTTCACTAACACACACTGCAGTTATATTGAAATTATGGCTAAATCATGCAAAAGTCATAAAATTCTGAAATGAGCCGTTAGGTAAAACTGGCAGTTCTTTCCATGTGTATAATTAAAATAAATTTTTATCATTGGAGGAGTGCTCCAAAGAAGAGGAAAAAAGGTGAGAAAGACTGAGCTGAGCTCTTGATTCTTCCTGTGCATCATCAGCAAGAAGACTTACTAATTTCTTTGTAGTGACACCTGTCTGATGTCACCATTGACTGGTAAGGTGCTACAAAAGTTGAAAAGTCATAAATCTGAAGAAAAGATCATATAAAAGTATAACAAGGAGAAAACACTATAAATAATGTACAGGGCAAACACTGACAACAACTAAGGCTGGTCTTCTTGTAGAAAATCATATGAAATGGCAAAAAACGGGTATAAATAAAATGCATTTATGTAGCAAGAATAGAACTGTCAACTGAAAATAAAATAAATAAATTTTCCTGCTCTTGTGCTTGTCTATGAAACATATTTGTTTAACAGCAGAGGCAACTGAAGTTAGTATCAGATTTTTTTGTTAATAGTTAAGTGGTTTTTGTTAAGCAAAGGTATTTTGGCTCGAGGAAGCCAAGACTTAAGCAGAGATAGAGACTGAGCACCACTCCCACCATTCAGATGACAATCAAAGCAAATTAGAGATGTGGAAGAAGAAGGAACAGGGAGGTAGGATGGTGAAGCAGGGCTGCCACCTCTGTTCTCCCTCTTTCATCTTTGTTTTATACCTGTTCCTGTGTCAGCAGGCTCTAGATAAATTGAGCATATTTTATTGCAATCTATCATTTAACAGCAGTCAAATACTACTTCTTAAAAATAGAAACAAGAGCAGCCTATGAAAATAATTACATCTGAGTTTTCTTCCAACCTCTCTGATTTTTTTCCTTAAAAATTGAATTCAGTTGTTGCTGGAGGCAGGGAATGGAGAAAACACGATCTGGTGACAGCTGGTTACATTTTGGTTCACATAAAGTGCTCTTAATCCTTGCAACAGCACAGAAGTACACATTAAAGAAATGGAGTGCATCATATGTAGGACTAGTAGGTAGGATTGTAGCTGAGATTTCCTGGTACTTCCTTTTATTGTAATAATAGCTTTGATTTCCCTAATTGCCTATAATTTTGCTCAAATGTAATCCTGTGGATTGACACTTAACTTTGTCAAGTTAAGCATATACGTCAGCTGGAGTTACTGAGTAGAAGTTTTCAGCAGCAACAGTTCAGGTACTTCCAAGAAGGGGAGGAAATATGTTCACTGACGTTTTAAAGTTTTATGGGAGTTCCTTTTCAAAATGGGCATATACATAGAAAGGAGTCCAACTGAGGCTGCCCTTGCAACCCTTATTTTGGCTTTTTATGGCTGCTGAGCATTGACTTTCAACCTTGATGTTGTTGTCTAGTACTTCGTGTTGGAGATACTATATAATTTCACAGTGAGTTCCTGCAAAAGCATAGATTTGATCGGAATGTACAGAATGCAAATCGCAGAGAAATAAAACTGTCCAGTGCTTTTAAAGGGAACCTTGGTTTATTTCTGCAGTTCTCCCGATTTCTTTCTGATAAATATGAATCTATTACTTAATACATTTATATATGCATTAAAATCTCTTCATTACAGATTAGTGCCTGTGCAACTGTTCCTGCTGTTTCTTGTCCCTGTTTTGGCTGACATCTGTATATTAGATCATTGGGGAAAGAGCAAAATAAATTTACTTCAGCTGCTTTTTAAAGTATTAGGTTATCTCTGGAAAGTGGTTTTCTCTTCACTTATCACTCAGGCCTGTCTCTTCTGTGATTTTGCTACTAATTTTGTTTCTTTTCAAGATTGGAGTGTTTCCTCTGTCATCTTCCCTTGACAAAGCAAATGGTATAGAATCTAAACATGAATTTTTCTGTGTTTTGTGCCAAGAATACATTCCAGATCAACCCCGTGGAAATCAGACAAAGTATCAGATTAAACTACCAAACCTTCACTGGCCATGGAACTTTTGCTTGGTCCAAGACTGTGTCTTGACTCTGACTTCAGACAAACAATCTTTCTCCAGCTACAGGATGGAAAGTGTACGTCTTTTATCAGGGTAGATAGGTCAGAGTCTAAGCTCTACCTCTCCTGACTACTGGTATTCCAAGAATTTTTTTTAAATACTGTGCAGATAGTATTGACAGACTATATCTATAAATATAATAATTTAATAGTCACATCAATTAAATATGTCCAAAGTTTGGATGATCAGGCTCTTCCTAAGCTTGGTTTGAATGATTAGAAAATATTTATTATTCCTTCTTCAGATAAAAATGAGGTGGAACTGCTGCTGAACACTTAGGAGTGTATGAATGTCCAGTGAAAACCCCTCAGATCATCCAAGTTCTCTGCCTTTGACACCCTTATCTGATGAACTCCTCTTTTATAAGAAGAAAGGATACAATTTTTTGAAGGAGCCATATTTCACACACTCCATGAGAAACTTTGGAAAAATATTGCTTATGATCCCTTGCTTCTTTTTGCCAAGTAAAGTATTGAGAAATACAGAATACAGAGCAAAGTATCAGAAGGATCCTTGAAAAGATGAAATGCAAGAAAGACATTTTCAAGCACCTATCATAAACTCAGGTCTCCAAAAGTCATGAATAATGAGCAATGGTCTTTGAACAGAGCACATGTGTTGAGAGTAGAAGAACCAGTGGATTTTCTCTAAAGAGTTTTTGCAAAAATTTTTAGGAAGAAAGAGGTCATCAAACCTCTTCCCAGAGTTTGTATGATCAGACTGTAAAGTCAACACTAGATCCACTACAATCAGCAATGACAGAATTGCCCTTGGGATTTCATCATTAACATTTATTCCCCTCTTAAGACTTTATTTTCGGGAGGGGAGCAGTAGTGTATTTTATTGACGGAAGTTGTGAAAACTGGAGATGCAGATATGCTGTCTACACAAGCTATAGCTGTAAGCACTAAAGTAACCACAGAAGGGAAGAAAAGTCTAGAGGCAAAATGACATAAAAGCAGAACCAAAAAAAGAGGTAATAAAATGAAGGGGATGTAGTTCTGGATTTGAGCATTTCTTTGTTCTGTCCTTCTTGCTAAACACGTAATTGCCAATCTTACACACTGAACTGTGTTAATCAAAAAGAGGTGGTGGTTAGTAGCAGCTCAGCAGTTGTGTGTAAATAGTGTTTTAGATATTAAATGACAATTAAAGGCTGTTAAGAAGTAAATTGCCAAGTGATGAACTCAGCCTCATGAGGACTGAAAGGATTATAGTAAAGCTGAATTCAGCCACAAACCACTAACTACAAACAAACTACTGGCAGCATGTCTGCATCCTAAAATACCTTTTCAATACCCTGTTTTTAACTCTTTTAAAACTCATGGAAGAAACTCACAAAGAGCTATAACAAAATATTGAAACCTCTCTCTCAGCTTCTGAAACCAGGAAATCTGAAAAATGCTTTTTATTTTAAAAGGAAAATAACAATCTAAAAACTGGATTATTCACTTAAATGTCATCACTACCTTATATGCTCATAACTTCATACTTCACCTGAGCACTCTTGACAGTTTTTGGGTTGTCCCCTGCTAAAAACCCAGCCTAATGTGTAGCTGATGACAATGAGTGACAACCAAGAAGAAGGGGAAGTAACCCTGCTAGAACAGCTAAGGCCAAAGGAGTGTCCTGGACGTCCCAGAGTGACTAAGGACTTTGCTTCGACGGTGTGAAGCTTGTGGCTTTTTCTCACTCATCTTGAGCACTTTTTCAGGCTGAGAATGGCCATGGCTGGTTGCTCTCAGTCAGAGGAGCCTGTGGGAGTGCCTGTGGCTGTGGGAATGTCCCACAGAAATGCAGTTGAGTCTATTCCTGCCAGAGACACAGGGGAGAGGTGAAGCCAAAGTTCTCTGATGAGGCAATGATGTTCCACGCTTGTCTCAGGTCCTGGAGTCACCCTCCCTTCTCTCCATTTCATAGCTGAAGTTCCTGTATTGGAAACTTTATTGTCAGGAGGGATTTGGGGAAAAGAGGGTCAGTCTTAGGAATTACACACCCCATCCATTGACAGGAGGAAGTCCAGGGTGTGTGGGACCATGAATGAAATACTTCTGGTAAGTGGCTAGGTGAAACAAACCCAGATCTGCAAGCTGAGAGTACTCTGACCAGTAACCAGGCTCTGCATGCATTTCTCTTTGCCTGCATAAAGGGGCAGAATTAAGTATTTAAGGTGTAGTATCATGTCTTATACCATTTTGATAAGTATTCCACATTAGCTTTTTTCCTAAGGCCTTAATTATCATCAAGCATGGGTCTACTAACCACTGCAGCTTCCCTTAGACCCCAAATCACAGAGCATTACATAAAAAAAGAAAAGAAAAAAGAAGAAAGCTATGCACTGGTGCTTAAAATTGAATGTCATTTTTACTTACAAACACCAGCAGGTGTTGAGCAGAAAAAAAAAAACCCTGGCGTATCAGGATAGTAAGTGTGGTAGGGATAGAAAATAAATGTGAACACTGCTTACACCTGCTCAACTTATTTGTGCCAAAGCCCATTCCACACACAAGCTCTCTCATTAACTCACATTTGATTCCCCATTTCTGTTTCTGCTCAACTTCCAACCTCACCCCCTTTCTGGTAAGGCCCTACTTTCTTCTGCCCACCTTGTTTTAGTATTTTGTGATTCTGATCTTATCAGGAAATGTCCTCAATATTACATAAGCTACTGTAGCTGTTTTAAAGATTTAATAAACAGAGGTTGATAAGGACAATAACAGAAGATGCAAGAACTACAGAGGACACCATAATTCTGCCTCTTTTCTGGTTTTATTATGACCTCACTATTTTTTCTGTCACTGTAGTGTACCCCAGAGTCTCATAATGTTCATCCTTTACAGAATTTAAGAAACATATTTACTTCCTGTTTGGAAAGGGAGAAAAAGTGGTTTTTTTTTTTTTCCTTTTACGTTGTCAATGGTATAAGAAAGAACTAATCACATAGCCCTGGAAATAGAAAACCTCTTTTGCAGCATTGAATCAGGAACAGGAAGAAGGTACTTTAGTGTACTGTCCCCTGAATACTTTGCAGAGGTGCTTTTTTCTCAGTTGTAGAGAAAGTCTATTAAAAGATGATGACTTGATATGAAGGAGAGCCTTGTCCTTTAGGATATGGATTAAGATCACCAATTTATTTCTATGCTGGGCATTCAACAAATCACAGAATCACAGTGTAATGATTTAGTTCTATCTGAGCTTCCCTTTGCCACCTGGTCACCTTCCCAGTCCCTGCAGAATGCACCTCATTTAAATTTTGTCCATTTTCTTCTTACTGCAGACTTTCATTAGTTTATTCTTTATCTGCCCTGAAGTGTGTAATGATAATAGTGTTGCTTATATAGTTCCTTTCATTCCAAAGTGCTTTACAAACATTAAGTAATTAATGGAGAAGGCAGAACATCAAATAATGAATTTTTCAATCTATTGGTGAACTGATACAGACAGATAATATGATTTGTTCACTACCTGAGTAGTTCAGAGGTGGACATTAATTTAAAGTGCTGGCCAATTTGACTGTCACTGATGATGATGGAGAGAAAAAAAATCAGTTTATATTTCTTCTACATGAGGCATCTTTTTTTCATTTGAATTCATGCTTCAATCCTTCACTTAAAATTAGTTCCATTGAATGGGATGCCAGAAGCACAGTATACTGATTTTTGCAGAAATGGAGAAATTAAGATCCACATAATTATTTCCAAATCATCAAAATCTATGGATTTTACATTTCAAGTGAAGAAATAATTTCATACAATTTTGAAAGCTACTTTTATGCAATTTCATGCTCTACAAAAATCCATTTGATACAGAATGGTGATGTTTTGTGCAAACATCTCACTTATTGGTTAATAATAATGGTTTAGCTTTTTCATCTTCACTTTCATTGACCACCTACCATCGTTTTCTACTGAGAAGCAACAGAAACAGCTAATTTACAATGAAAGTTTGAGGCACACAGTCAAAGTAAACTAAGCTGGGGAAAAAACCTGTTGGTGCTGTGATACAGCAGCAAAAGAGTGATCTCTATTCTTCACTTTTAAGAAATTTATTTTCTAATTAATGATGTAGTAGGAGGAAGAATGAAAGATTATCAAGGTGTGTTTCTCATGGTGGCCATATCTATACATATTCAGGAAAAACTGAAGGACTTGAGAGATCAGCACAAGAATGTGCAACTTTTTGTCTCCCAGAGTTACAGCATGTCTGTGCTGGTTAACCAAGCTGAAAGCATGCAAGGGCTGCTTAGTGGTGGAGTCTTGCTCTCAGTCCAGAGGTAATTCTATTTGGAACAGTTTTTCACCCTATTCAGATGTGTATCCAGAACAGCCAAAGTTGGAATAGATCATGGAAAACAGATGAATCATTCTGATAGTGTAAAAACAGTGGGAAGGAACCACTTAAAAGTCTTCTTTAAAGAACCCAAACCCACAGCCACATTTGGCATGAATTAACGTGTGGGCTCCCATTACTCATGACTGATGGCAACGGTTAGCAGAGTGTCTGAATTGCAAAGGCATGAAGGACATTAGCACAAATTATTTATCCAAATACTATTCCTGGAAGAATAGTTTCAGCAAGTGGCACTAGGAACGGGTAAGTCAAGCTTCTGCTTGGGGCAGAATATGGGTCAGAGGCACACCACCTGCTTTACCTACTACATAGCCCTGCAAAGCCGAGATCAGGGTTTGTGGCATGGCAACTGCTCCCAAGGAAGGGTCTTCTTCTAGAAGCAGTAATTGGTGATCCAATTCCATCCACCTGCTTCCTTAGCCATCCCAGTAAGGAAGTCTTTTCAGTGTCTTTCCTTCCCTCTTTCTTTCCCAGCTCTACCCCTTCTCCCTTTTGTGCCCTTTATGTGAACAGAGCAGCACGATACTGGCCCCATCTTGCCAGGAGGAACACAAAAGCTTGAGCCAGTTCTGGTTATTCATTAGTTGCTCTCTGTGACTCTGCTTCTAAAGGGATTCAGCCCTCCAG
The DNA here is from genome assembly GCA_013397175.1 of Platysteira castanea. Classification (NCBI taxonomy): domain Eukaryota; kingdom Metazoa; phylum Chordata; class Aves; order Passeriformes; genus Platysteira; species Platysteira castanea. The sequence goes on from VYXC01002358.1 coordinate 978,309, forward strand.
CCATGGACCAGGACTTGAACCATGTAATTTAGGTGGCCAAACTCACCACAGTGAACAAAGGCACACTGACTGAGCAGAATAACTTAGCAAATATTTGTGAATGGAGAATATCTTTCATAGTCAGGTTCTCATTAGCCTGACAGAGTTCAAGAAGCATTTGGACAATGCTCTTAGGCACGTGCTGTGACTCTTGGGCATGGTCCTGTGCAGGGCTTCAAAGGACTCAATGATCCTTGAGGGTCCCTTCCAGCTCAGCTTATTCTGTGATTCTGTGATTCTGCAATTCTGCGAATATGATTTATAATGACTCTTCTCTGCAGTAAGCAATTGAGTCACGTTGAGATTTCTCCATAGGGATAGCCTCTTTGCAATGGTAGGGAGCTCTGTGATTTAGTCCTTGTTTAGTCTCTATTTCATATCTGACACAGTAGATTTCGTACTTCATGACAGTATATCCATCATATTATCAGGAGATTCTAACTGCAGGTAAAAAGCAGTTTTAGAAGTAAATCCTTTTACTATCTCATCTTTGTTATCTAATAATGAAGAAAAGTTTGAAGCAATGTCAAGCTGAAGTAAAAAAATTTTTATTCTAAAAATTTACCCAGAAAACTTCTCTAAATTCTTTTTATTCAGACAGGGAAAGGGAGGAGGGGAGGGAAGAGGTGTCTGCATTTAATTTAATTCTTGATTCATTTGCAAATTGCTTGGCAAACAAGTTTATGCATATTAATTACATTTCTAATGAAAAATATTTGCAGTTGCACCTGTTTTCATGGCAAAGTATAAATTGGGCTTGCAAAGCTAATATATATATATACATATAATTTCGTAACTGTTGTCACAACCTTTTTGATGGAATATATATTGCTGGAGGAACAAATGCTGTCACATGGGGATTTTTCTATCAGGCTGTACAGGACACACAGTGGCTAGGGCTGGTTTCTCTGGGGGAACCCAAGGTTACAGCAGCCTGTGCGAGTGCAGGTGACAGTGGAAACTTCTCAAAGTAACACAACAGACTAATTTTATCTCAGAAAGGGATTAAATGAAAAAAAAAAAGATGATAAAAGTCCTCTAGTTTATGTACACAAAGACTTGTCAGGTGTGTTTGCTTGCTGTTTCTCAGGGTTTTCTCATGAGAATGGGGTTTTTTGAAATACGTCGTCAGTGTTGATCTAGTACCTGACTTGGCTTTTATTGACAAAATATCCCATGTGATGCCACAGACAGGAGCTGCCACAGGCCCAAACCTGATCCTAGCAAAATTTAGAGGATGGGAAGTATATTGTGCAGATAGAGTTTTTTCCTACGTGTATCTCTCAGCAATACATTTGATTTTTACTGGTATGGTATGGTTTGAGTCTTTCAAATCTTGCTTGGGTTTGTTATCTAAAAGAAAATTTAAATTAAAATGCTTAATTTAATTTAAATGTTTATTTCTGCTTCATTATTCAAAGTGTTTATTCAGTACCACAATTTAGTCTTCACTGAACTTGTAATGCATCTTGTATAGAATTGCCAGAACCATAATATAACATTAGCAAATCTAATGCTAAATGGTGCTTGTTAATGGTTGAAATTATAGTTTAGATCCTGAGAACATAAAAGCATCATGAGATCCTTTGCACTTGGATATGGGGTTTGGAATTCATATTAATGTTGATGAAATTTATGCTTGTGTATGTGGGAGAAAATATCCATTGTGAAAACTGAACGTCTCATAGCTGTGCTTTGCAAAAAGCAGAAAGCTCAAATGCTTCCCGCCCGTTGCAAGCTTCACTCAAGGCACTGTAATTACAGTAATTAATGGCATTGTAAAGCACTACTTATTTTTAGTAGGTGTAATTGCCAAGGATGCTTCTTTTTTAAATTCTTTGAACTGCTTTCTCTGTCAGTAAGCACAGAAGCTGACAGATTTTTTTTTCCCCTAATTGAGAAAAATAAATCAGTCATCAAAGTCAAAATTCTTCAGAATAGTGGAGCCACAGTTCATGCTGAGAAGGGACTTGCTCCCTCAGGAGTGACATTGATTGATTTTAATGTGTCTGCTCATGAAGTAAGATACTGTTTTAACACCTGAACAAGTCTGTGACAAGCAATTGTGACAAGCAATGTTCGAAGCTTACCCTGTCACCAGGGTTCAGCTCAGATTGTGCTACAGGGGTAGCCAGAGCTTTGTAAAGATCAGTCTCTGAAAGGCAAGCATCCTGTTTCCTTTGCAGCAGCCTTGTTTGTTTCCTTCACTGCAACAAACTCTGACTATTTTTCTGCATCTTAACGGGTAAAGTTGAATAAATACAAGAAGAACAAAGGAAATATCTAGGCACAAGAATGACTTGTGGTTGAACAAATGGATTTTCACCTCTGCAAAATCTAACAGAAGCATCATGATTTTCTGTAACATTTAAATGACTAACACACAGAGAAACAAGAAAAACCAGCTAAGTGGAAAATATATGAAATGATTTACAGCAGATAGCCCAAACCCCAGGGGCCTTGTGAGGAGAGAAACAGTGAACAAATCTGAAAAGCACAAAAAAACTCTTTCCTATCAAGATACAAGCCAGCTCATTTGGAAAAACAAGACCTAACATCAAGATGCAACAAGCCACGATTTAGTAAAATAATTTAGATTTTAGCTAAAGGAAGTAGCTGTTAAAAAGAAATTTTTAGGAGTCCACTGGAAACAGTGGACTCCTAATTATTCCGACTTCGTGGGTCTGGATCCATCACAGTGTTATCTCCCTCAGTAGACATGGTGGGGCTAGTGGGTGACAAGGTCAATAATGTTTCGTTGTATCCAAATCCAAGGTCCAAAACACCCAAATGCAGCCTACCAATTCCTCATATTTCAACTTTGCCACCTATGACAGAGTAGCTATAGAATCACTGCACATTTTTACTAAGTCCTCGGCATGGAGTCAAAGAAGTAGATCTTTATTGACTCACGAGAAGCTAGGCCTGTCCCAAATAGAGGAAGACTCAGCTTTAAATAAAGAGGTCTAGTTAAGAACTAATTTATTAAATTACCATATATGGCATAAGGAGATTAGCACTACCCTGATTTTGTACCAAAGCAATTCATCTGACTTCAAGCAAATACCTCCTACATTTTCTATATTCTAGTGAATATATCTGTTCACAAGAGGAAGGGTTGTTTGGTGGGGAAGACACCAGGTTGCAGAGCACAGACAGTGGTACAGATTGTTTTGAACTGAGAAAGTTTAAAGGATTTGCAGAGAAGCCTTTGAGAAAGAAATCACAAAAGTCATAGTGAATAGACAGCAAGAGTTTTCTGGGGAATAGGCATTTACCAGCTCTGACTTCTTCTGTTTGTTTCCTTTTTAAAAGGGTAAGCACGAAGAATGTCAAGGCTGTCTATAGAGGGTGGGTTGGGCTCTAGCATGGAGTAGACGAGAAATTTAGCTGCTTGTGCTATTGGAAAAGCCAGTCTTACTATCTGCAGGGCAGTGTGGAAGCAGTGATTTGGTACATGATGCTCTGCAAGGACAGCTGTCAGGTGAGAACAACTGGCTCCTGCAAATGAAACTGTTAGATTTGTTCAATGCAGTCACCTCCGTCACTACTTTCTGCAAGTTCTACCAAGCATTCACTGACACAGTGGAATACATTTTCAGCTATGCTGATGGGAACCAGCACCCAGTGCAGAATTCAGAGCATTTAGTTTCGGTGTGCACTGAGTCTGAAAGTATCTTTTTTCATCACTTGTTCCTTGTTTTGGGGTTTTGGTTAATTTTTCTTTTTGTTGTAATTGATGTTGTTGTTGTTGTTGTTGTTGTTGTTGTTAGTTGTCCTCAGAGGAAAACAAAATCTGTCTCAGCTAATGTGGGTGCTATTATGTGAAAAGAGTTAGTCCTGAAGCCGCCTTGCAGGCTGACAGACTAGGATCCTCTTTGTTGTTGTGCTCTATATCTTATTTAATATCCACATCTCACTGGAAACTCAAACACATAATGAGGAGGCAAATGGCAAACTCACTTGTGTCGATATCTCTCCTCTCTGGTGACTCCTCATGCAGGATTTTCCATGGTTGTGTTTGCAGTTCAAACAAAACTGTAGGAAATAATGCGAGTACACTAAGGCAGTAAAAGGGAGGGTGACAAGTAAGGGCTCTGCATGTGTGCGTTTTAATGAGGTGTTAATTGAGAGTAGGGTGAAGGTAAATCCCTCAGAGAGGGGGCTTGGATTTGTTGGAAACCAGAAGCATCTAAATGCTGGGCTCTCTAATACAGAACAAGGACAAGTTCAATTCTAGTTTTTCGTACTTCAGGCTGTTTTATAGTTCTTTGGGTTGGAACATTTGTAATAGATTTACTACAAGCTATCATTCCAAGTTCAAAAAAACAGATGGGTAGTATTTAATTGCTGAAGCAGGATTGTTCAAATATTTACATATAGAAAATACAGCAAGGAAAATATTCATTCTGACCATGTCCCATTCTTTAATCCTCCAGTTAAACTGAAAAATTTGTCTGGTGCTGTGTTCCCAAGTCATATCACAAAACACTGAAGTAATTTTATATCTTTTCCTTTCCCTCCTGAAAGAGTGTGGCAGCACTCTACTTCCACATTTCAAGTGTTTCAACCAAGGAGAAAGTCATATGAAAGGCTCTCAAAAGTGTTATTTTATCTCCATATTCACTATTTGGGCTTGAAAGCAAACCCTTTTTTGGCTGACTCACAGAATGAAATACTAAAGACATGCCTTTGATTTCCTACTTTAAATAGAAAACAAAAGCACTGTTTTTAGGAAGCTAAATCATTTTTTGCTCTGATACTTCATTAGGCTCACTAGAGGCTTGTGTCTGTCTCAATTTTCAAAGCATTGCAAGAGATTTTAGTTTTGTAATTCCTCTTTGCCTGAATCCCTTATTCCCTGCTTGGAAATGTAGTAAAGCTGAAATGTCAGCCCTATGATAACTGGGAATATTCTTATGGGTTTTTTCCCTGCAAAATTAGTGTGCATGTAGCTAATAACGTACTTTTGAAGTGCTGTTAATCTGTAACTTGAAGTAAAGCATTGAAATCTTTTTGCAGGGGGTAGTTATTTTTAACCAAAGTGGAACTCTCTTCCACATCTGCTCATTTAGTGATAGAACTGGCCCAATAGACTGTGTAGCTGTCAAAGGTCAGCATGAGTGGGCACTTGCCTTATGATTAGGGGGAGGGGAACCCCTGAGTGGCAGAAAGCCAGCATCAGCATGTTGTACCTCCATGACCTCATGGCAGCAACACCCTTAAGAAGAAATTGTAGCCAAAATAGACCTAGCAACCCTTTCAGAGTTATTACTACCTCATGCTATCTGACTAGAGCAACTCACACCTCTTCTGTTCACAGCAGGGCTAAGAAGCCCTTCTGCATGGCCATTAGTTAGGGAGAGTGCAAGACTCTTTGTGATCCCAAGATCAACTCCGTGCCTTTATTGTGTCCCAAGCACAAGCAGGTCAAAAAACAACTACTTTCAGCTTGAACAAAAACGCCTCAATGCCACTAGGTGGGCTGTGGTTCCTGCAAGCCCATCCCAGCTGGAAGGCTTCCAAGACCCCCAGCATTCACAGCCCGAGTGGCTGCCTGGGATGGCCTGGCTCTCTGACACCTTGTCTCTCAAATTACCACCTGAATTTCCCACAGACCTGCCCAGAATTGCTCCGCTCCCACAGGGCACCACACAGGTTGGTGATCTACCACCTTAACAGCACTAAGTCTGGGGTTCTTTTTTGTTCGGTCTGGATGAAATCCAGACGAACTGCAGAGAAATGTAATATGGTTCAATAGATATTACACCAAAGCCCTGTGGAACTTAACAGAAAAAAAATTCTTATTCATAATAATTGTTGACCTGCCTGTAGAATTGTCTTGCTAATATGTTATTCCCTGTGAAATTTCATCAGATTCAGGAAGTTACAATGAAGTTGCTATTTTCTACAAGAACTGATAGCACTTATTAATAACCACGAAGGTAAGAATCAGCAAGCAGAAGAATATGGATAGATGTGCCAGCAGGAGAAAAAGTTCAGCAAAATGAGTCATGGATCATATGACTTTTCTCATATATTCCTCCTACACCCAAACCAGGTAGACCTTGGCCTGCCCTCTCCCTCTAGGCACAGGTGCCTCTGAATGGTCTGTGCTGTTAGGGCGTGATGTGGAAGCAAACTGTTCATTCCTCTGCACAGTCAACAGCTTATATTATTTAAACAGCTTCCTTTTATGTGCTTTCTCTAATCTGAAATTTCAATATTACAAACTTGGCCAGCTTCAAGGTTCAAAATAGCACAAGACAACTACAGGTACTCTGAACATTGGATTTCTGTCGTTATACTCACCTACAACATGCAAAAACCTGGCATGCCAGGATCTGCTCCAGCTAAGAAAGGGTTGATCAGCAATAGATTTCACCTTTCAAAAATGGAAAAAGAATCCATAAAACATAGTAAAGCAATAATTTCACAGAAGTGGTGTCCAAATGATAATGTCTGATTGAATACCTCCTATACTAGAGATTCAAATACTATGGTAACAGACAAAAAGCCTAATATATTCTGACTAATCAGGATTGATGTTAATTAAAGACGAGTTTGAGATAATGATTTCTCATTACCATGTGATAGCTAGAAAGAGATTGTTCTACCTCTAGGTAAAATAAGCAATTAGATAACTTGTGGTTTTAAGGATTTCTTTTTTAAGAAGCCTTATCTCATTCCTCTTCTTTTTCTGATGTCAGTATATTTATATGTAGATGTCTGGTTTTTATTGCTGCTCATTTAGATGGATGTTTTTAGTGGTTCTCAGACTGCATTATTCTTTCACTTCAATGGAATTATATTTTTCTGTTGCTATAATCATAGCTTATTGGTTAAAAAAAATTAAAAATAGAGACACTAAAAATAAACCCTTGGGTTACCACTGGAAAATACAATGTGAAGTAAAGGCAGAGTTTAATCTCTCATAGAAGTGGTAGAGCTTTCTTTAGAAAATAAAAAAATTCTTTTTTTTTTCCTCCTAGTCATTTGACTGCCCTAATAGATTTCTTGTTTCTGCAGATGGGAAAAGGCAAGAAGAAAAAAGGTCTCTGAAAAATCATTTGCTTTCCTCCTAAAGCCACCAGCAGTGGTGGTTTCAGTATCATCACTTACATTTCTCATTTACAAGGATAAAAGGTAAAAAAACAACCCCTCCAAATACCACGTACTTGTGACCTGGCACCATAAAAATTCCTGGAAAGGAAAACAAAACAGGCTTTATTTCAATGACAGAGAGGTTCCACCAGATTTCTTCTTTTTTTCTATTTTTCCCCTCTTGGACTCTAGATTTTTTAAAAGTCCATGAACTGTAGGTATTAGGAAAAGCAGGTAGTGCCACCACGAACTTGTAATCATCCTTATCCATTGAAGGACATTGACTTAAACCCTGGTTTTCCATGTGCCATTCATCAGAACTCTACTGATACAAGGGCAGAATGGTGTCACTCTCTGTGGAAATAAGCAGTGGTTCTTTTGAAAGAAGCATTTAAAAATGATGGTTTGGTGATACTAGAGGTTTAACAAATGCATACATTCTGTAAGCATTTACACTCATTGGAGCTGCACAAATCAAGTCAAACTGATAATCATTGCAATGGAAGTTTCACTGGAAACCAGGCTAACAAATATTTTGGAAAATGCAGTTCAAGACTTGAACAGGCAGGATGAGCTTTGACAGAAACTGTGCAGAATTTTCAATAAATATAGAGTTTCTTGGTGGAGGAACACTTGTAAAAAAAAATACAAGGGTTTCCAGGACACTATTACTACACAGATTACAGTGGCTTTGTTTAAGTGGTTCCTTTGAAACCAGAGATTTATTCAAATCCAGAAATACCAGGTGATACTGAAGGTGCACAGGTATTTATGAAATAAAGCCAAAGGTTGGCTGCTGCAGTGCACAAGAAAAACAAAAACAGCATAATGAGAAGAAGTTGCCATATGTAATTTGCAAAGGAAAAAGAGCAATGAGTTTAACTATTCCTACCTGTTTGTATTTATATAAAACTGTTCCTTATGCTGTGCCTTTCACTGTTTTATTTTGCTTTGCTATAGGTGCTCCTAGAAAGCCCAAATAAGCAGAGCCTCATGAAGCCCATACCATCTATTACTACTGGTTGGAGAGCAATTGGTTTAGAAACCACTAATTTGTTTAAGAATTAAATGAAGCACCAAAACACTAATGGAAATGTAGTTTGTATTTACTGTGGAATTGCAGTAATGTGTCTTTGAATATAGAATTTAGATTAGAATTAGGCGCACTCACAGAAAAAAGGGAAAATATGTCTATGTTATCTGTAAGGATAGAATGGGGAAACATTTGCATTAAAGAAATTATTGAGTTCGCATTATGTGACTGAGTTCCTGGTGTTCCACATACAGCTGTGTGGAACTAAATAGCAGATATACTGTTCCCTAAAAGTAGAATTTTTGCCACCTGAAATAAATGGAAAACGTTCCCTAACTACTGTCAACAGAAGGCCGATGGCGCACAGCTGAGACATTAATCACACATGAATTCTCCAGCCAGATCTTTGTAACATTCTTCAAAATTGGGCCATATTAGTTACATATAAATAGCACTGTTTCAAACTAATTTCTCTGTTGCTTTTTAGCAAGGACAGATGTGTAGACCATTCTAAATTTGATGATGTGATAGCTTTGTAAGCTTTGCAAGTTTAACTCATTTAAAGAAAGTAGAAACTCATGTGTGGGAGACATTTGGTGACATATAGGGATCCCCAAAGCACTTGAGAAACTTAAAAATAATTTAATTATCCTGTATCACACTGGTTTCCCTCCTGAGCTCCTGGGAACTCTATAGTTACCATCTGTATTCATCTTAGAATATTTAAGGCCCATGGCTAGGAAATCCTTGGTTTACTGTGAGATTTCTGTTTTATCACATAAATTATTGCCATTGATTGAAAACCTAATGGAAGTCTTTTCAGCCTTCAGCCATACTTAATACCAAGGAAAATTTATCAGCTTTGATGAGGAGGGGGCAAGTGTAAATTTTAGGTTACAGTCATTACTTGATTGAGAGAAAAAGTAATTAGTGCCATAGTCTGTGCTGAGAGCTTTAGAACAAACAAAAATAGTTGGCTTTAATGAAGAAGCTAAAGCAAGAGAAGGATGCTTAGAAAAAGGTGAATTAAGGTGCTGTTGGAAATCTCATTAGTGAAAAACAGGGTCAGGGAATGAAATGAAAATAGCAGTCCACTAATAACTTCCTTAAGTTACTTAAGAGAAAGAGAAAATTACTTTCAGTGTATTTCTTTATGAAAGAACAGATAAAGTAATATATCTCAATTTCAACTGTCTGTTGGGTTCGTAATTTGTTCTTCTGATTCCAGATCAGGCCCTTCAGCAAAGGGCAGTAAATACCCTGATGCTTCTGTCTGATCACTTCTGGCAAGACTCCGAGTGTCAGCGAGGCCGCTCTGCCTTGTGAGTGCATCGAGAGAAAGGAGCTGTGGCTGCTCCATGTGAAGTGCAGGGGTTGGAACTGCTTCACCACTGGTGGCAACTCCAGCAACACGCTGCTGGTAAGAAAAGGAGAATACCCTGACTGAGCTGTGGTGTCCAAGGAGTTGTCTGGAGTTTGTTATTGGGGATTGTTCCTAGATAAGTGTTCTGACTGATAGCTTCATAACCAGACATGTGATGTCATTCTGTCCATGAAGTTTAGATTATTTTTCCAAAGTTAATGAGCTTAGCAATTTCTCTCTCTTTTTTCCTTTTTTTTTCCTTTTCAGCATCTTTCTATTTCTTTTTCCTGTCAGTTTTGTCTTCCTTTTTCCTTGTGACTTTCCACTTCAAGTGAATCAAGTAGAAATAGAATCACCATTTTTTAAATAGAGGATTTTGATAGAGATTTATTTAGAGTCAAACATATTTTTCACAACATTGTCACGAACACACCTTATAATTTACCTTTTCACGTTATTTTCCCAAGAATTTCTTGGATGCATCAAGAGGTTGTTGAAAGCACTGAAGCCAACAGCAAGGCTGGGCAGTAGAGCAGACCACAGGTGAACACCATTATAAAGGATTATAAGTGAACTGTGGTGCTGGCCTCACAAATCAAGAAACAGAACACAACTATAGCCCTTATATCTATTTTATGTTTCCATGTGGCAATAAAACTTAGTAGATCTGAAAGCATCTAATGAAATTTGTATAAAACTACATCTAATGTAGCTTGTGGTCAGCCAAATATGCAGTGATGTGGTTGTTAAAATCAACAATAACCACTGGGAATTGGCCAAGAAGCACAGTACATTGGAAGGATTTAGGGGTCATATGTAGGAAAGAAACTAGACCAAAATGTCTCATTACAGGGAAAATGTAATAGTGGGAAGAAAAGCAGCAGGGCTTCAGCTTGACTTTTAGCTGTTTTTTTTAATGTAACAATCAGAATAGGAGTGAGGAAATAACTCTATAATCACTGACATGAGCTCAGGCAAACCACTTTCCTTCTGAAGTTCTGGCATTTCTACGTGTAAGATCTGAGAAACACCTGAAAATTTACAGGGGAAGGGTGTTACATATCACATCTAGATGATGCTGTTCAGAAGGTCTTGATCTATGGGCAATAGGTGATTCTTCACACACTGGTGTTGCTCCTCCCGAGATTAAAGATTAAACTAAAACTAGCAGCTCAGATTTTAGTCTCTCAGAAATTTAAGGGTCAGGAAGCTTTAAATTTGAACATGCAACTACAATTTAGAGCTGGGGGAACCTAAAGGAAAAAGAAATCCTTTGAATTAACAAGTAACATAGATGTCATATGGCTGTGATTTTGGCCTGCTGTTTAAGTCATGCAGGGTGCACGGAGCACTATCTGCTCTCCTAATTAGTTGGAATGTAATCAAATTACATTAAAGATATTCTCCAATATTTTATGATGGAAAGATTTGCCAGACTTCTCTCTACTTTCACCCTTTAGTTTTGACCATCTTCAACAGCTTTCAGCTTTTAGAGGAACAGGGAAGACATTTTGAAATGCTGATAGTTGCATTTCTCTGTCAAAGCCTTGCAGTGCTGGGCAGGAGTAGGATCACAGAGCTCTTCCCTTGTCCTCTCCTGTTGTACTTTCTGAATGGCACGGGCACTGACCAGCTGCTGCTATCAAATGTCTCCCTACTAAGGGGGTCCACTACCACTCAGGAAAGATGAGGGAAATTAAGATATAGGACCTGGCAGCTGCCTGCATCAGGGCCCTGCATCATCCCTTGCTTTGGTCCTGTGCCAGCCACACTGCACAGCTGATGCCTGCCTGTGGCTGCAAGATGCTGGATGTGTTTGCAGAAGCATCTCTTCAAACCCTTGTCACGCAGGGCTCCTGAGCAAGCCTGAAAGAAAAGAAGGTGACTCTGACTGGTGCCAACCAGGGTCCAATATGGAGAAAAACTCCAGTGGAAATTTCTAAAGAGTGGTAAGAGGGAAGGATGAACTTATGCTTTTGCTGCTGTTGCTGAAGTTACAAACCGCCCCCCCCCCGCCCCAGTCTTAGTCTCTGAGTGTACTTTGGGAATTCAGCAGTTCATTTATCCAGCTGAATTAAATTGTTAAGCTCTGCTGATTTCAGGAAAATCAATGAAGATGTGACAATTTGCCTTGGCTGGTGAGATGACCTGGGATACCACTTGCAATGCCAAGTGGGAACTTTGTCTGCTGACAAAGAGCTGTCAGCATCGCATTGTACTGCAAGATTTGTTGCATGTCACTTAAGAGATGGTAGAGGGAAAAGGAGACACCAAAAAGCAGCAGCTGTGGGCAGAAGGCCAGAAGCAGTTCTTTTCAGTGCCACATCCATTAAAAGAAAAGGGGAAAAAAACCATCTGTGGTAGCTAAATCGGTATAATAAAGTCAGCAGATGAAAGCAAAAAGATCAGAAGAAAAGAAACACAAAGCAGAAAAATGTAACTGAAGAAGTTAAAACGTGCTTTTTATTTCCGTAAGTTTGCAATGGACTAGGAGGTAGAGGAAAACATTTTATTAAAAAAATATAAAGAATTGAGACTGTTTCCTCCTCATGCAAGGGAATTGCTAGCAGAAGGAAGCCAGGGTTGTGGTACAGAGTTTTCCTCTGCACTCCCAGCTGTGAGGGAAAGATCCTATCACAAGCGAGACCAGGGCATGGTTGGTGCTGGAAAATCCCCGAGGAGGTTCCATGATTTCCAGTAGTTCTGGGGTATTGTTGTCTTTGAGCTTCCAAATACTTTTGTGAACAACTTCAGGGCACATTTCATAAATGTGTTGTTCCTCCTGTCTTGGCAAAATTCCAGTTGCATCTGCATTGGGCAACAATTGCATCTGCATGGCTCAGCTAGAGATATCATTCAGTGCCCAGGAAGAATCCTACATGCAAGCCACTGACCTCAACTTCAAAAACAACCCTCAAGCTTGTGTATTGTTAAATGGCATTGTAATTTTTACCCCAACGATGGTAAAATCAGGCTGACTCTGTTGCAGTGGGCTAATCACTAAAAATAAAAGTACTCACTTTGCAGAGTACTCTTACATTCTTCGGGATACCAGAGTTGCAGAAATGTATGGTGCTTCACAATGACAAGGGTAGAGTGCATGTGTTAGGGAAGGTAAAGGAAAGAGAAGTAGGAAAGGTGAAAGCTACAGAAGAGAGACTGAAAGAAAAATGACAAGGGAAAAAATTCATTGCACACATTCAATGTCACATTCAAGCTACTACAAATAGTCTGTTATATTGCTATTACAAAAAAAAAATGACTGAAGGCTCACATAAAACTTAGTTTTCCTATTTTATTTTAAGGTCTTTAATATACTACTCTGCATTGCACTTAAAATACAGAAGCAGAACTTTGCTTGCTATTACTCAAATACAAGTAATGCTTGATGGCTGTTGTGAAATTCCAGTATGTATTCTTATAAAAGGTGACATTTGAATGCACAATACCATACTGAAATTCAGTCCAGCTAGCACTGAGATTTTCTCAAAGTATTTGTAAATATACCAGCCTTGTGAACATGTTTATTCATATTATTGTGGAGGAAATGCACTTATTTATGAAACACTGGGAGTTTGCTTATAAACAGCTAATTGTATTTTCACAACTGGCATCATCAATAAAAAAGATACATCATGGCCAGTAGAACTGGTACTGCTCCAATCACTGTCAGTTTAATTCATGGATCACTGACAAGCTGATGTATAATTGCAAAAGAAATATAAGGAACAGAGAAGTAACAAATTCTGAACAAAAGTTGTTCCAAAAAAGTGTGTATTGCATAGGACACTTTTTTGGGGAGGACTGCTGAGGAACAGGACTGTAAAAGAAGATAACTTGGTAAAATATAGTTTCGATGTATGATTATTTGCAGTTATTGCAATGCCAGAACCAGGCATCTCCTCTTGTAAAGAAATCCAAATAACAAAAGCCTCTGAATATAAGTAAACCATTTGCACTTAATTCATTTGAGCCTAGCCTACCTGTCTTTGGTTCCAGAAAATTGAATCAGCCTCCCAGAGCAGTCACATGCTTTCTCTATGGCGACTTTAGCCACTTATCTATTGTTTAAAAGAAAGAAGGGGCAGATCAGCTCATATTTCTCCCCTTTTATCACTGTGCTATAAAATGTAAGTGATGCATGTGGTTTTGTTTTTCATGACTATGCATTGGAGCCCCCCTAACCTTATCAGATGAGTAAAAATCTGCTTTGTGGATCATGTTGTGCTGCATGGGCCAGAAGCAGCTTCTGGGTACATAAGCTCTGACAAGACTGAGGCAGCCTTGTTTGTGTGGAAGACCTTTGGAGAGCCTGAATTGCTGTCAGACAGGATTGTATGTACTTGAGAACATCAGGTACACTTTTGAAAGTTTAGCATCCATAAATTTTTGGATTTGGGCCTAATTAGCCTAATTATAAATAGCAGAGATATAGGAAGGATCCTAATTCAATAGGCTGAGCAAAGCTTAATTAAGATCAAGCCTTTGATACAGTATGCATAGTCATAGACCCAAATGCATTCTGCCTAATTGTAAATAATTTAGGAGTGCAGTCTCCATGTTCAATAAAGAACGGTAAGTAGGCACTCTCAGAGATAATTCATGCCTTAATGGGGCTCAGTTGTGCTCTGGAGGTGTCCATGGCCTTGAGCAATAGGGGGTTCCTTTATATTTATATTTATATACATAAAGTACTTAGGTGCGACTCAAACCACAGTTTTAAAACCAGAAGGAAAAACTGTTCAGCCAGTGGACCTCCAGTGCATCCTCAGCCACAGAATTTCACCAAGTATCATCACTTCTGTGCCAAGCCTTCCGCTGGAACTGGAGCCTATCTCTTAAAAAGATCAGCTGGAGAAACTGCCTATTTAAAACCGGGATATTTGGTTTTATTATTATAGCTCCAGCATATTTCCTAAAATTATTGGAATGCCAGATGCCACTTCGGTGAACTCCAGATGGCGGAACTTCAATCAGCAGTGAGATGTGATTTACTAGAAATCCTCCTCTACAGCAAAAGTAGATCTCAGGCTTCTTTTTTTGAAGTATTTTGGGTTGCTTTTCAGACCATGTATTTAAAGTTTATTCACTGTACAGATTTATAAGTATCATTATTGTAAAAAAGTACCACAGATCTAAATACTGCTTGCAGTGTACTATGGTGAGAAGTACAAATCTTTATCATAAGGGTTACCTGAGAATCTAGAACATCAGACATCAAATCTTTTTTTAGGCTGAAAGCCTACTTTTGCTTAGTGACCGCAATAAAATGCTATCCTTCACTTCTAAATGTCAGGGTATTGTTTCATATGGCAACAGCATGGCTAGTTTTAAACATTTGCATAAGGACCAGGTTCTCTGGTTTGCTTGTTTTTGTGCTGCCTGTAGCTTCCCAGCTGGGGTTCCTCCACTGATGAGAGAGCATAAAATCAAAGGCAACTCTCTGCATATTTCCCCTTTCCAGCCCATTCACAGGAGCAAAGCACTGGGCAGCAGCCAGAAAATGAAACACTGCTATCGCCATCCATCCTGTATTCTCTGTGATCACATCTATCATCTTTATTCAAAGAGACTGAGTTGCTGGAAGGAACCCAAAAGATTTGACTGCATTTTTCTGTTGTGGAAGCCTTTTATACCCCTTCTTTCAGCTAGAAGTGCAACCTGATAATGATATGTCCTATTTCCTCTGTGGGTCTCAGGAATAACATGACTTTTGTGTCATACAGAAAGATGAAGTGGAAGGGTTCAGCCAGCTGGTGTGGTTCCCTGATTATGCTTCCATAGAGCATATTTCTCTAACCACAATTGCTCCTTTTTTTATATTTCCTTAACTTATAAATCTGTGTGAACATGATCCAGAAGGTACAAGTCATCAGTGGTGAGAATTTTAACAATTATAACCTGTGAAAATAACCAGAAATAGTTTGGAGCTGGAGGAGACATTTACAGAATAGAAATCATATTCTACAGCTCAAAAAAGTATAAATATGCAAAGCCAAAGCCATCCTTGGAGCAGGTATAGCTTGGAGTGCCCTAGAGTTACTCCTACCATAAATTCCAGTGCTCATACTTCTGTTTTCACAGGCTGTATCTGCTGTGCAGTGCTGGTTGTAATGTGACTTGTTCACCTTTCAAGTCCATTAAACAGTGAACATGGGGGCTGATGTGAAGCCTAGGTCCCCGAATACCTGTCCTGTTTTTCAAATGGGTCCTGAGCTCTGTGCTGCCATAGCTGCCCAGGGTATCAGCAACACCAGGTTTAGTGCAGGATTAGACAAGGCCGCAGAACAGCTCACTACCAGAAGTAGCTGCAGTACCAGCTGCATATGTCTGACAGAGATTCCTGGAGAGATTAGGAGGCACTACATCAGAGGCCTGCTGTCCTGCTAACCTCGTTTCTCCTCCAGACACACTGAAGCTGTGTCCCCACTTGACAGCACACCTTTAAAAACCAGCTAGGTTAGAAATAAAGCTGAGGTCAACTCATCATACTGGTGGGTTAAAAGCAATTGATTCCCCCATTTCTCTCTCTTTTCATTTCTCTTGGATAAATAATAAGTCCTGTTACAGGGAGAAATTCAACATATTGATTTGGTCTTACCCAATTTTTGTTTTTGCTCCCCCTCAGTTATGGGGGTCAACGAGCAGAAAACACATTGAAAGAAGAAGCAGCAGAGCAGAGAATGGTCAGGTCAGATGAGCACTATTTGGACTGAGCTCTCCCAGTCTCTTCCTCTCTACCAACAAAATCATATCACATCTTTCATCCTCAAAGATCTCATTCCTGAGTGCCTTGTAAAACTTAACCTGGCTCCCTAAGAATGACTTCATGCTGTGCTGAAACACAGCTCCTCTGGGACTGCAAAGTGCTGCCTGACAGGGGGCATGTTGCAACATGAATAACGCTGAAATTAATACTGGGTTGTCTGAGGTGTTCCAGGAGGCACTTGGGTCAAGATTTTGGGGCTGAATCCCCATTCAAGCAAAAAGGTTGATGGGATAATTAAGGATAAGATGAGATCAGTTTTACACCTTATCTGAAGAGTGGCATCAGTCTCATCCTTTTTCAGAGTATAATGAAGTTAGTTCAGCACTCACTAATAACTGCTGATATCTTAATTCTTCCAGGACCTGCAATTTTTAAAGGTTTTTTTTGGAAGTTGCTGATTCTAACATTAGCCCTTCTCCAGTTACCCTTTGCACATTGGTAAAATCAGCTTTCAGTAACAATACGGTAAAAGTGCACTTTCCTTGTGCTGTGTATCTTCTGCTGCTACACCAGTAACCAACCATTTATCACATAATCAGATCCTTGCTGAACTATATGCCATCTGTGATCAAATGAATGATGAATAAATTCAGAATGCAACTTCAGCTGGTCTATTTTTTTGTTCATATTTCCTTCCTAGTAGATTTGAGTCTTTTTGACCTTGTGAAAAATAGCTGTGTTTGAACTAAACATGTTTTTTCTGGATAATAGACTATGCCAACTTCTATCTCTTTTAGAATTCAATAGAAACTGTTTGGTATACCAGGACATTTTCTACATACTTATTTACTTTTTCTTCCTTTCAGACTATTCTCTTTGATATAGCTAAGCTCCAATCTTTACTCATATCTCCTGGCTCCAGGAACTCTTTTTTGATTTCCATTGTCTTCTGTGTGGAAGTAACTCTCGCTATCAAGCATTACATTTAGTTTTCCACTCATATAGCTATGAGCTGACAAATTACAGCAATTTCTTGAGGCCTTCCGAGCTAAGTGAATTTGGCTCAATATTTCTCAGCTATCAGCCCTTTCATTATTGTTAGGGAATGCTTCAGTGATATTTATTTGTCATTCTGGTAATGCAAGTTCTTTTGCTTTGATGCAGAGACTTTGAAACCTGAATTCCTGACAAAGTAGAACTTCCTTCAGAAAACATCTAATTAAAATGTGTTAATGCAGTGACCCTTGGTCACTTGGAACCCCTGAAGACATCTCCGATGGATGTCTGATTTTGTTGTATGTCAGATTTCAGCTGAGGAAAAGAGTGTTGGGTTTACGCACCATGTAGTGCAAGGGGTGATGTGGAGCTTTACACAAGGCAACAGCTATGAATTCCAAAGCTTCTTGGGTACAGCGGGGTCTTTGTGAGCCCTGGGAAAGATGCAGGCTGCTTCTTCCCCCTGGCATGGCCGCTGAGCTTTGTGCAGCAGCTTATAAAACATTTTCTGCAGCTTCTTTAATGAACTGACTTGCGTGTTTACCTATATTGTGTGCGCAGCCATAAACACTGGTTTTCCTAAACAGTGTTTTGGCAGAAGTGAACAACATCAGATGGAGACTTGAAATGCTTGACAGAATTCCCTGGGGCAGCAACAGCAGATGTGGAAAGGCAGAAATTTCAGCAAGGCACATAGAAGACTGGGCAAGCACTTTTGGGAAAACAGAGGCAGCCTGAGCTAACCAGGGGAGCCAGAGATGGATACAGTTTCTTAGCAGAGGGGAACCCTCCTGTGAGGTTCCTGCAGGTTGTCCTTAGCTTCAATAACTCTTGGCATTTCTGCTGGGTTCTGTCATCCCATCTGTTCCCTCATTAAGTCCTCAATGGCTTCTGCTTTTCTCTAGGTCTTCTCATTTACTTCCCATCAATATTTTCATTTCTGTTTTTCCTCAGCATAGGATCCCACCACATTTCCTCTACCTCTGATTTTCCACATTGCTACTGATGCTGTACTTTCTTGTGTGGTTCCTGTCTTTTCCTCTCAAATCCTCATCATGTTTTTTGCCCTGTTAAAGTGGGGTAGTGACGCTGTTCATGACACTGCTGCTGTCTCAACCTCTTTAGGACTGATGGAAGCCCACAGAGCCCTTGGGCACCTGTTTTGAGCTTCAGTACAAATGCATGCACTTGCTGTAAGCCCAGTCAGATAAGATGTACGCAGGGAGCAGGTAAGAGCTGCCAGAGGGAGAGCAGGAGGAGTGAGCATCCTCCTGAGTACCTGAGGTGCATAATCATGGCCAGGTCTTCACTAGGCTTTGAACACTGGACTCCAGGTAGCTCTAGCTGTGGTCAAACCCTTGGTGAATATTCTTTGGTGGTAAAGATGGACGGACAGTTCCACCGTGGGTGTATCACACAAAAGATGTAGAGATGACAGATCCTGTCATGTTGAAGCCATTCTTCTATGACCCAAAGTAGCAGAAAATGTGCTACATCACTCCCTGCCCTCTCAAGCACAGATTTAACTGGTTAGGGCAATCCATAAGCTGTTTGTACTTCATGAAGGTGAGCCTCAGACGAAGCATCTTGCAAGCATTAAACGTGACCACTGGCAACTTAGGCTGGCAGTACAAGCTGTGCTAAGGCAGAAGAGCTGAACCCAAGCCAAAAGATAAAGACATCGCTGTCTGATCAGCCAATGTACTCTATGTTGGTGAAAATGTCTCCTGAGGTGTTTCCCTCCAGACTTTGCTTGGAGAGTGAGCTGTTTCCTGCCATTGCATGACATCTTGCACTACAAGTCTAAGTTGTGACTCCTGAAATTTTTCATAATGTTTCTTATACAGGATGTGACTACCTGTAAACTGCACCTTAGAAAAAATACATTCAGTGGTGTGAGCTCTCCAAATTTGTTAGATTTAACTCCTACACAGCCAAACATGTTCTACAAGCAAGTTAGGAGAGTAACTTGGTGCAACACACATTGGCCAGCCAGATAGGCTGAAAGATGGTGTGCTCTTCAACTGACCTATGCCAGAAATGTTCTGAGTAGATCACTTGGCTATAATTCCGCACCATCATAGAAAAGTTTAGAAATGAGCAAAAGGCAGTCTAATCCATCCTGTAACCATAAAGGGAGATGAACTGTAAGTAATCAATCATATGGGTTGGGGGTTTTTTCCATTTCTAATCTGTAAGAGATTAGAAATTATAATATTGGCTTGTTACCTGGTGTTTTAAAGGATGTATGTTTGATTTTTCCGATAGAGAGTGGGTGCTAGCTTAGGATGATGTATGACTAAATCATTTTACAAGAAACTAAGATGTGTACTTTAAACAAAGGGTAAAATTGTAAGGCAGCATCATAATATAAAAAAACCTAATATAAAACTAAGATAGCTGCTTCACAGCTTACAGTTACATTGAAGTTTACAGCATTGTACCAAATACTACACTGCAAACTGTATTCAGCAAACTTCGCTCTTTTTAATGACAGTTTTTAACAGTTTTTAACCATTTGGATGTCTTCAAATGCAAGCATTGATAGACACTATTCACCCTATTAGGTGTTTTATCAGGGGGTAAGGCTGAAAAAAATAAACACACTTTTTAAAATGGATATCATTTGAAATACATTGTGTATGCTTTATCATATATTAACAATAAAAGCAGTCAATACAGCTTATTTTGGCTTGGGTCTTCAAGCCAAAATAAAGCTATTCCTATGACCTTTGGGACTGGATTGCAAGTTCAGCCTTACTGATATACTCTGAGCTACCATCATATGTCCAAAATTGAGAAAATAAAGTTGACTTTTAAGATTTTTCCTTCCTTTCTGTTAGAAATGGTGACAGGCAGTCTCTGTACATTGTAGATTGCTGGATATTTGGATCCAGCAGAAGTACTCCTGGGGACGGCAGTTTTAGTTCAGTCTCGAGAGGAATGGGAGATCTCTTTGTTTCCAGAGGAGTGGCTGCATGGATAAAGCAGGGCTGCAGATCAAATAGATGGAACAATAAGTGAGATGATGTATTTTAAATTGCACAATGGTATAATAGTGGGGAGGCGCCAAGCTCTCTTTGGAAAGTGATTTCAGATGTTTCCTACCCAGAACAATACAGATTTTGGAGACTTCATTTAAAAGCAATCACAAGGCAAAAGGTCACCATGCAAACTGACTAATTGGTCGCTGGCCAGATGGAAACCTCTACTTAGTTCATTTGAAGGACAAGTTGCTGCTGGATAATGTATGGCAGATGGGGATCCAGGGGAGTTTATTTTCATGAGTCACACTGCGGTGAGGGCTATGTAACTCTTTGTACTGGGGGTCAAGCCAGATCTTGTTTTTCTCATCTGAAGGACAGCCTGTGGGTAACCCATGTTAAAACAAGGAAGGAGATGAGTACAAATCGTAAGCAGAGATCTCACCACAGATTCTATTTCCTGAGACCTCAAAATGAAGTATCATGTGTTTGCTGTCAAAGTACAGTACAGGTGTAACCTTTTTCATTCTCCTGGAAAGCATGTGGTATTCTTCATCTAGCATTTTGTCACTGTCTCCGTAATACAGCATATAAATGAAATCATCTTTCCAGAATTTGTTATTTCCCTCTCTCTGATTCTTCCCAAAGACACACTTCAACTAGAAAATTTCAGACCTGCATGATAGCGTACTAAGGAATTAACCCTAGAAAATTGTATTTGTAAGAAGGAGTAATTAGTATAGCTTGTAAATACTTCTAACAACACACAAAAAAAAAAAAGATTATTGCATCATCTGACACTTCAAAGAAGATCCATCTATTCCCATCTTGAACATTTACTCTTTTGTTGCATTTCCTTCCACATTCATTGTGCATCCTTCAGATTAGTGTACATCTTCATTTGGTAAGATCTTTAGAATATCTCCTCTTTTCTGCTTTTTTTTTCTGCTCTGGAAGTAGATTCTGTAGCTCTAGGCAAAATGTGTGATCTGCTCTTTGGCTTTCAGAGCTCTGTAAAATCGCTTTTCAATTCTGTTGTGGTTTTCAGTATCCTAGGAACAAAGAGACACTAGTGTTTGTAACATCAAAACTTATCAGTTAGTCT
>VYXC01002363.1:0-33370 GCA_013397175.1 Platysteira castanea
CTTACACTACAACCTATGACAACTGCAGTCTTTGCCTCCATCTTCCACATGGATGACGGACCAAGAGGGTCTTAGTGGCTTGCGAGAATGACCAACTGCCTGTTGACTCTGAACACACGTGGAATCTGCTGCTCCATCTGTATCCCTACAAATCAGTTGAGGGATTCATTGGAGAATGTCCAGAGAGCTGGCTGATGTCAGNGGCCAAGCCCGCAGCTGCAGCCATCATCTGCAGCACGAGCCCACCTGCACCTGGCCAAGCCTGCAGCCACAACTGCTGCCACTGGCACCCAGCTGTGACCACTGCCACCGCTGTGTATCCTGCGCTGCCCACCGCACCAGCCTGCTACAGCACTAGCCTGTAGCAACCAGCCTGTCACTGCAGCCTGCAGCTGCCACACCCCAACCCTGAGAAGCTGCAACTGCTCCAGGAGTGCGCCCGTAGCCNGAAATTACAGGCCTGTTAGTCTCACTGCAATGCCTGGTAAAAGTATAGAAAAAAGTCTTCTGGGAGGTATTGAAAAACATCTGGAGGACAAGGCAGTCATCTTCAGTACCAGCATGGGTTCATGTGGGCAAAGTCCTGCTTGTCCAACTGGGTTTCCTTCTTCAACAGGGCAACCCATCTTGTTGACCCAGGAAAACCACAAGATGTCATCGTCTTGGACTTCAACAAAGCTGACTGCTGGCAAAATGTGTCTCATAATGTGACTGTCAGTCAGTGCNAACAAAGCACCCAGAATTTCGTGGTAACACTATCCTTGTCTTCTGTTTCTTTCTGTTTATCTCTTTCCCTCTCTACTTTCTTTTCTATCCCCCTTCAATAAGAACACCCTTTTTTATCAGTAAATGGTTCTCAGATATAATATTGCCATGTTTGCGCTTTATTTTCATCTAAGAAATCTATCAGAAAAAATCCTTCCCAAACCCCCTTTTATAGTAAAATAGGACAACTGCCNGGAGCTGAAAAGATAAAATGAGACTTTCTTTAAAGGTTTCTGGGTTTTCACTGCCAAGAAGGGAGAGACAAATATTACAAGAATTCTGACGCAGAGAGGCTGTTCATGGGCTGGGCAGGGCAGAAGGGCTGTTTGGAGGTTGGCTACAGCCCTGCCATGTCCTGTGGGATCTCAGTGCTAGCAGGGGGAGTAACGTCTCCTCAGCTTCCTCCTAAATCCAGGCAAGAAGGACATTCTGAGTTACAGCATTGAACTATAACCCCTTCCTCTGACAGGAGATGAACATGAGCAGCATTAAGACCTCCTGTCAGTACCCTGGCAACCTGTGAAGACAAGGAGGGGAAGAGAAGGCAAAACGAAGCAGAGAGGCACTGTTGAAAAATGAACAACTTTTATTAGCCTCAAAATAGGTCTGCATCAAATCCTAGATGGGTCTGTAGCTCTTGTCATCTCATTCGAGCTTTGTTCCAGGTCCCTCTGTTCTTCTTTCTGCTCATTTGGTCCCCGGATTACTATTGCAGCCTTGTCTAGCACCTCCCTTCTGATGTACTCAGAAGTGTCCAGCAGAGGTGGGTTATCGACGATGGGGCTGTGTGGGGCATGTGCTGGGCTCTCTGGCCCTGCTGCCTTGCTGTTGCTGCCATCACCTCATCCATGCTGCCTTTTCATGCTGAGGAAGCTGGTTGCATACCACAGCCATCTGATGCAGCTTTTTGAAGATGTGCCTCGAGTGCCAAAATGTTGGATCACTTCATTTCACCTCATTTGGTTCATAGAACCAAAATGTGTCATCAGGTCATTCTTGGCAGTTCTGCCATTGCTTACATTTTTCACGGAAACTCCTTGTGACATTTGGATAGTCGAGGAGACAGAAGTGGCAGCTGTGGTGCCATTCCTCTTATATTACCTTTTCAGTCATTGTCTTGTAAATTCAAGGCACTGGCCTGTACTTTGTATGAAGCAGCTGTCCTTGTTGCAGCCAGGAGAGCATTAATTTTTGCAGTAGCCTGGAGGAGCTTGGCTACTGCTGCTACTCAGAGGTTAGTCTGTACCACCTCAAGTCATTGCATGGGAGGAGGGAAGGGTTGTCTTTTCCAAGGGGAGGGGGTTCCTTCCCATCATGTAAGCATTGTCAGGTGACTGGTGGGCTCGCCCTGGTTATGAGCTGGTGAGAGCAGTTGTGTTAATGCCTGTTCTGAGCTGGAAGGAGCGGTCGTGTATTGTCTGTTGTTGGGGATTTCCAAGGTGAGCAGTAATGTTTCTGATCTTGTACTCTCTGTCTTTAGTATTGTTGCTGTTACTGGTCGTTTTCTTCTTTCGCTGCTGTTTCCAGTAAATTGTTCTTATCTCAACTTTAATCCTCACAGTTTTTACCTCTAATTCTCCTCTCCAATTCCACTAGTGGGGGAAAGGAGAAGGGAACTGGGGGGAGTAGGCAAGCAGCAGCGTGGTTTGGGGTTTCTGTAGGAACACTAAANCATTCTAAAAGCACGGCAGCAGCTCTCACGACAGGAGTATAAAAGATGTCGCAGTGACCGCCTTCAATCGCCACCCAGACTAGCACCTGCGGTGTGCAGCAGGAGTGGGGAGTAGCCAGTGGCACTGGGCTTTAAGGCTGCTCCTCTGGAGCTTCTGTTCCCAAAGCCCCAGGCAGTGCCGCTGTCAGCAGCCATCGACTAGGGAGAGGATACAACGTTGCAGGGAGGCTAGTCCCTTGATACAGTTGGCACTTCATTCCTCAAGGGAATCCAAGACCAACACGCCCCAACTGACGGGTTACAAAATCTTATAAAGGGGGGAGTGAACAGGGGGAGTACCCCAACTAGGAACCAATAGGGGACACAGGAGGGAGGAACATCAAGGAGATGGATATATGGAAAGGCCAATGGGCCCAGGGGGCAGAGGGAGAGGGGTCACATGCCCCAATGGNATTGAGTAACCAGGGGGCGGAGTCAGGGAGGGCAGCATTTCAGGGGATTGACAGGGTCCGTATAGGGGCAATCTGGGAGGGTTTACATGACTGACAGAGAACACTCGGGAACATTGGGAGGGGTCTGGGTGACAGGCAGAGAAGTCTCTGGAACAAGGGGAGGGGAATAACCATGTAGGGTGCACTGGGGGAGCGGCTGGAACTTGGGGTGTGCAAACTGGGAAAACACGAGGAGAAGACAGGGACAGACCATTGGGGATACATGGAACTTACAAAGCATACAAAGAATAAGAGAAACGGAATACAAAACACTGCGCCACCACAAAAAGATTTGCCTTTTCCTGATGGACTTATCTCGTTATCCGGTCAATACCACAGACCCTTCAAAAGAGACACATTAATAATTTGCTTATTCATCATTATGAACGGAAAAAGGAGCTTCTGTGAGGGTTGGATGCAAACAAGGCCTTGAGTCTTGGGGCTGCCTCTCCAGATCCTGGAGAAAAAGCATTAATTTGCCTTTTGAATCATATGCTGAAAAGAAGCTTTTTTGTTACAGAGGAGGTGAGGAGGTCAAGAAGAATGTCATCGTTTTGGGGGGACTGAAGAGCATTGCTAACACTTCTACTCACCGGAGAAATTTTGCACATGCATTTGTACTGGCTCCTGTGGGGAGTTCCATAAGGAAAAATGCCTCCTTCAATGCTCCAACACACTTACCACCCGAGTTTCATCTGTTCATAACATATTCTTTGGTTCCTATAAAAAGATAGAGAAGGCAAAGGTGATGTAGTGGTGAATTTTGCAATATATTGGGGATGAATTCATACATGAAAGCTTTCTGTTAGTTCAAACTACAAATGTGAATTTTTGGTTTCTTCACTTGCTTGAAATACTGTTCTGGAGATGCAAGTCAAGAAGAGCTTTATAAAATTCCCTGTTGCAATTTATCAGTTTAACTGAAAGAAAAAGATAATGAGTTTGAAACATCTACAGAGTTTCTTCTGTTGATTCAGAACATTTTAGTATATCCTTACCAGAGACCAGAATGCATGCTGTAAACTAAATCAGTAAATATGAAGAGTAAATGCATTATTTGGTCAGAAAGGCAACTGAGCTGGGCTTTGACAAGCTTACCTTGCTTTGAGGATCTCTTTTTGCTCTTATGCTCTTCAGCAGAAAACCTCCTACACATTTAAGTCATGTAAAATCAACAGTAGAGGCAAGAGATCAGCAAAAGTATTTTCTAAAATAATGGAAGTATGATGAAGAGAAGTATCAGGACACTCAGCTGGTCTCTTAGTGAATGGAACAAAAACAACAAATGAAAGCTTGATCTTTCAGGAAAAAGATGAAATGGTGTTTCCAAATGATGTTTGGAAAAGGATGCATTCAGCCAAAGATATCACACTTACCAGGAGAAAGCTGTGCACTTAGGGAAGAAAAACTGTCTGCTGAGAATTAGCAGTGCACCAATATCCAGGAAACTGACCTTTGGCAACGAGCATGCAATTCTCTGAACACTTCCTAAGAGATACGGGGAACTGTACAGGAGTCTGAATGCACGCATCTTTTAGGATGGAGTCCTCTGTGGCTTTGGGAACATCCCAGATAGTGCCTTGGAAAAAAACACAGGAAGCATGAGGAATACACTGAGAATTCTTTCTTTCATACCCTGAAAGAGAAATGTTTGGGGTTTTTTTGCTCTGGTTGTTTCTAATATCTGTTAAGGCTTGTTTGCTGTCAAGGAATTTTCTTTGTCTTGCATCTTAAACAATCCAAACCAAAGACCTCTTGTGCCTTTTGGGAACCTATTTTCCTCCTAGTGGAAAGCGGTTGTGGGAGTCCAGTTTCTGCAGACTTCCTAAGTGGTTTAGAACAACCCCAAACATCATGATCCTGGACATGCCTTGCCTTCTAAGTTTTAGAGGGGGGGGAGGTGTTATTACTGCAGACAATTTAAAAGCGTAACAAAATATGGGCTCCAGTTTAATTTGAGAACGGAAAACAAATGGTATTGTAAAGCTTAATGTTTATAGGAAAGAATGTTTTTCCTTTACAGCCTTTTTCTTAAGACTGAAATGTGTAAGAGGAAGTTCAAAGAGGATGTACACACTACATCCTACTTGGTTATTTTCCATATGTGAGGTCAGTAGATTTCAGTGGGTTAGTCTGGGTTCCTGAACAGCTGAAAAGTTTTGAAATCACCTTCCTGAGGTTTTGAAGTATGGTATAATAGTTTGCAAAAGAAAAGATCAGATTGAGCAGGCTTCCCGCTTTCCCTGTTCACTAGGAAAGTGAGAGTAGAGTGGTCAGAAATGGGAGATGAAGGCAATCAAAATAATTTACAGCCTTTTCTGAAGCCCATCCATTATGGCAGTGATTTAAAACTTGATGGATTTTTTAATAATCAGCATACCTTTCAACAGCCTTGAGACACTACCTCCTTCTGCACTGCTGATTATAGCTGAAACCTTTTAGGAGAGAATGATTTATTGTTTCAGGTTAGTTTTCAATATGTCTTTAAAAAGAATGTCCATTTTAGTGGAACCTGGTTTTGTAAAGAAAATCAGACAGAAATATATATATTAAAAACTGGACTCACAATGTTATTTCAAACTCTTTTGTAGCTCAAAATATAAGTTTGTCAGTTCTACACAGTATTTTCTGTCAAAAGCAGCAGTGAGTTAACATTGATCGCAAAGCGGTTTCCTACAAAGATTGCATCAGGTTACTAGAGTTGGAAAAAAATCATCGTTTGCATTCAAATATGGATTTCTCACCTTCAGTTCGGAAGTGAAGTTTAAGTAAAGGGTCCTGAAAGATAAGGGGTTGACAGCGAAACAGCAATTTGTTACAGAAATACACCTTATATACATGAATACCATGGAGATGTTCTCAATGGAAGCTTTGAGTTACTACATGAAATAGTTAATTTCAAAATAATTAAACTGGAAGTTTTTGAAGATGCTGAGACTGGCAGCAGTTCTGTAGATCAGGCTCATCCCGTGGTTGAAATTATTTTTGAAGTCACCTAGAGAGGGGAAAGTGGGGTTTGAAAGCAGCAATTTGGGTTCAAACTACCTTTGAGTGCTGAGCAGTGTATGGTTCTGCTCCAGGAAAAATAGGTGCTGTGTAGTCTCAGTTATGAGCAGTTGGTTAGGAACACTGTGTTTATTACCTTGCTTTCCTTTAAGGCCTGCAAATCTCAGTCTCTTTTGCAGCTTTCTCCTGCACATCATTCTCTTTCTTCTGAGTACTTGTTTTGAGATACCTGACAGCAACTATACTGGCATACAGTATATGGCATACTGGCATACATACTTGCTGAATGTTTGTGAAAATAAATTGACTCTGAAATTAATAAAGTATGATTTTATAATTATTATTTATTAATATATAGGCAAAGTAAATAAAATTTAAAAATTCTTGTTAACCTTCCTGTTCAACCCTGCAACACTCCTAAAGATATACCTGATTCAAGACCAGTCCTGTAGATGACCACATCTCTGGTGTACTTCATCCAGCAGGGAAAATTGCATCTTATTTCTTGTTGACATAGTATAAAATGCAAATTTCTGTCTTTTATTATTGTGACATTCATTTAACTGTGGAGAGAAATTACAGTAATTTTCACAAGTTTATGTCTTTCAGAGAAGGCTTAATTCTTATTAAAATCTCCCAACCTGCTATGTTGAAGATTGAAGTTCAACCTAACAGAATTTTTCCTATAATTTTTGAAATGAAGTAAGTTTGTGTAGAATCCAGTTTTAGAAAGAGTATAGTTTAGGGAAACTAGACCGTATTTGTACGCTTCTTTCTGCATAAAACTCACTGCAGGTAACAACATTTTGTTGTCTGTCTGGATTTTGGAAGTTCATTAAAGCATTTCCTTCCTGTACTTGCAATGCCATTTTATTATTTCCAATCTTTGTACAACTTGTAAACCTTGGGGAGCACTTTAGCTTCAAACACTGTTAAGTGTTTTAGATAGTATTTAGATGTTCTATACAACTAGTCAGTTAAAACATTTAAATCCCATTGACATGATCTACTCATTCCACATACAGACCACTTTCATCTGAAAATTAATAACCTCTTATCACTAGAGATCAATATTCTATGTTGTTTCTTTGTAAGGTTTATTTTTTCAAATGTTTAGCCACTGCATGTAGTAATAATATAAATCATCAATCACTTATCACAAATATTCATGGGAAATCTGATTCTGTATTTTGTCAGTGACTTGGTAAATGTTAAATTTTGTTTTCTTAACTGTAGCCAGGAAAATTAATGTCCACTTTAGAAATTTATCTGGAAGATTTTTACCTTTTTTTTTTTACAGATTTCAGACACTGCAATTAGTTAGTGATCAAACACTGCTATGATACCCAAATGGGCATTTTCTATTTCAAACAGGCTAGAAAAACACAATACATTTATTTTAATTGACATTTCCCTGAACATGAGACCAGAACACTCTAATGTACAGACAATCTCCCAAAAGTGATTTTTATAATGATTGGTTTTGGTTCTTCGTGTTGTCAAGGGGAGATAGGAACTAGGTGCAATCACTGTTCACCTTCATAGTTTTTAGGATGTGTGTCCAGCCAATAATTTTACAAGTTTTTGTAAGACCTTAGGAAATCATCCTCTTGTATGACATTCTTATGCATAAAATCAGGCTCCCAAACTCAGTGGAAAATTTACTTGTACAAAACTGGAGACTGGTACCTCCTGTTTATGCTTGACTGGAAATAGAAAGCTAATGAAATTTGGCAGCTGTATAATGGAAGTGTTAAAATTTGGGAAACATGACATTTCTTTATTAAAAATAGATTCAGAATCTTACATGTATATTATTTTTTGTTATTGATAGACCTAGTGGAGTAACCTCTGTCCTTGAAAAATCTAAAATGCACAAAGCTCTTAAAGAGCTGTTACAGTTCTCCGTACAGGTAGTCATGTTTCAGGTGATTAATTCTCATGGACAGGGACTTACAGAATCTTAGACTCATAGAATGGTCAGGGGTTGGAATGGACCTTAGAGATCATGTAGTCTCAACCTCCCCTGCCATGCGCAGGGCCACTTTCCACTAGACTAGGTTACTCAATGCCTTATCCACAGGGTTGGGCATCCATAACCTCCCTGGACAACCTATTCCAGTGTCTCAACCCCTCACAGGGAAGAATTTCTTCCTAACATCCAGCCTAAACTTCCCTTCCATAAATATGTACCCATTACTCCCTGTCCTATTACTACAGTTCCTGAAAAAAGTCCTTCTCCAGCTTTCCTGTGGCCTCCCTTCAGATACTGGAAGGTTCCTATGAGGTCTTCACACAACCTTCTCTTCTCCAGGTTGAACAGCCCCAACCTTCTCAGTCCGTCTTCATTAGGGAGGTGCCTCAGTGCTCTTACTAACTTTGTGGCCTTCTCTGGACTCCCTCCAATACTTCCATGTTGGGGACGCCAGAACTGGATTCCAGGTAGGTATTTCTGGAGCAGAGTAGAGGTGGAGAATCACTTCCCTCTACCTGCTGGCCATGCTCCTTTGGATGCAGGCCAGGATACATTTGGCTTTCTGGGCTTTGTGGGCCTTCTGGGCTCACTGCTGGCTCACAGTGAGGTTTTCATCAACCATCACTCCCAAAGGCTTCTCCCCAGGGCTACCCTCAATCACTTCTCCTCCCAGCCTATGTCTGTGCCTGGGATTGCCATGACCCAGGTGCAGGACCTTGCTCTTGGCCTTGCTGAACTTCATGAGGTCTGTACAAACCCACCCCTCTAGCCTGTCCAGGCCCCTCTGGTTGGGATCCCTTCTCTCCAGCCTACTGACTACACCACCGAGCTTGGTAACATCAGTGAATTTGTGAAGGGTGCCTTTGATCCCACTGTCCATGTCACTGACAAAGATACTGACCTTATCCCTAGCTTCCCAGACAATTTCCCTGTATACCTCACAGGCCGCATGTCTTCATTTCCAGCTCCTGAAAGCTGCTTCTTTTCTGACTTTGCACAGCAGTTTGTTAAGCATCCGTGGAGGCCTCCTGGCAGTCTTACCCAATTTCATCCTTATTGGGAAGCATTGCTCCTGAGCTTGGAGGAGGTGATCCTTGAAATTCAGCCAGCATTCTTGGACCTCTGCTCTCCAGGACTCTATCCCATGGCACTCTACCAAGTAGATCATTGAGGAGGTCAAAGTCTGCACTCCTTATATCCAGGGCAGTGAGCTGACTGTGTGCTTTCCTCACTGCCCTGAGGATCTTCAACTCCACCATCTCATGGTCACTTGCAGCCAAAGCTGCCTTGGAGCACTGCATTTCCCACCAGCTCCTCCCTGCTGGTGAGCAGAGGCGATCTGCGCCGCCTGGGACACCTCCAAAAGGACCCTCTGGCCGCTGGACATTGGGCCTCTGGCTGCCCCACATTGGGTGCCACCTGACCGCTGACCGCTGAGCCGCCTGGAGGCTGAGCAGGTGTCTTGCTGAGAGCGACAGCTTGTCAGAGGAGTAGTTGCTCTTTGCAGAGCAAGCTGCTGCAGGCTCCTGCATGGAGCAAGCTGCAGGGCGATAACAAAGTAGTGAGGAGGCGAAGACAAAGGAGTGAAAGAGGAACTCTTCTTAGCAGCAATCCAAGTCTTTATTCCCTGACCCCGAGGGCCGAGAGAACTGAACACACAGGAGGTGAGGCACAGAAGAGCAAATTATGACAGTTACAGCAGCTTTTATACAGGAGGCAGAGAGAGGAGGTACAAAGGAATAAACCAATGAGGTAAAGACACGTATAGACAAGCAACCAATCCTGGGGTCTCAGGGGAGGGTTCAATTTAAACGAACCAATGGGGGGTCAAACAAGGAAGAACTTTCCAGACACTAATTGCCTAGGCAATAAGATACATGAATAAACATAAGGGTGACATAACTTGGGGAGGGGAAACCACAAACCAATAACCTGACAGTATTCAAACTAAGGACAGGGGCGTCCTGGGAGAGTGAACCACTCTCACCTTAACCAGGATGTTTAAACGGTGGTGCTTGGGTCATCCTTGAGCCGCCACTCATTGTTATGTGTGGCTCTGGCCAAATGTGTTGCAAGGCACAATTTCATGGTTGCTTGCAGCCAAATCTGCCTTGGAGTACTGCATTCCCCACCAGCTCCTCCCTGTTGATGAGCACAGGTTTCAGC
Organism: Platysteira castanea; assembly: GCA_013397175.1. NCBI lineage: Eukaryota > Metazoa > Chordata > Aves > Passeriformes > Platysteira > Platysteira castanea. Next base: position 10,076 of record VYXC01002363.1, read on the forward strand.
ATGGCACCTCTCCATGTTGGCTTCTCAATCACTTGTGTAAGAAAGTTGTGGTTGACACATTCAAGGAACCTCCCAGGTTGCCTGTGCATTGCCATGTTGTACTTCCAAAAGTGTCAGAGTGGTTAAGTCCCCTTTGAAGATCAGGGCTTGTGAGTGTGAAGCCACTCTTATCTGTCTTCAGAGGGCTTCATCCACACCATCCTCTCAACTGGGTGGCCTGTAGCAGATTCTCACTCTTAATAACTCCCGTCCCTGCCCTCCCCTTAGACTTCACTCACAAACTCTGGGCTGGCCCATCATCACTCCCCAGTCTAAAAATCCTAAAACCTCCCATTCCAATGCTCCAGTCTTAGGAGCCATCACACCATATCTCCATGATGCCAGTGATATCATCCACACAGGCTTGTGCATGTCTCTCATTCCTCCTGTTTGTTCTCCATATTACGTGCATTTGTGGATAGACATCTGAGCCAGGCCTTGGATAAAGCTGACTCGCTGACTGGAGTATCTGGAATGCCTTTGCACTGTGCTAGGCATCCATTACAAGTGTTGGCATCTGACTGGCAGGATTAGGATGGATAGGAGCCCTCCCCTAGCAAATCTTGATCTGCATTACATTTATTTGCTGCTATGCAAACAACATGCCATGGTTTGGTAGATCTCCCTTAATTAACGAAATCAAACACATGAGTAGTTCCCCTGAAGTCAGTGAAAATACTTTCTGCTTTTAAACTTGAAAACATGCTTCATTACTTCTCAGTATAATAACTTTACTAAATTAGTTACTTTAAAAGTTCTGTGTATCAGGCATAGAAAGAACACAGGTGGTGCCCTTTAAATGGATCATGTAGCACCACTATGTGGAAAAGACAGGGGAAACAGCCAGGCTGAAAATGCAGCCAAAGACAAAACATTCCTCGGGTGATGTGTAGTGCTAACTGAAGGTATTCAGCACTTCACAAGATCAGGCCTTGTATGATTAAATTGCTGTACAAACCCATGGTAATGGATCCTTAAATAATAAAGTGAAAGGGCAGATAGGAAAGTTGGGTGGGAATAAAACTATCTCAGTGCGTTAGAAAGGTTATTGTTTGAGTTCCCAGTATTTAACAGTTGGGTTTGCAGTGCGGCAACTGAATCCAGCAGCAGTGTTGTTCTGGCCAGTGATTCAGTGGGAATATCAACCTGAGCAACAACACTGTGGTATGTACAACTCAGGTCAGACACGTCTCTGATTTCTGACCACTTTTTCTCTTGGGTGGTGTTTATTTTCTTCCCAGAAAATATGGTAATATTTGGGTTTATTCAATCTTGTGGTAGTCTTGTACTGCATATTCTAATGCTTCTTGTTAAACCTGACCCACATCCTACCCCTTCATGTAAATAACTCGCTTACACCTAAGCCCTAAACCCTCTGCCTAAGGCTGAGTGAGCTGGACTGAAGAAGCACTGTATGTTCTGACATCAAGTGGAGCACAGAACAAAAGTTCATTGATTTGGAAGCAGTGCTTGCCCTAGTGCATAGGATTGTTTCTGTTTGGAGGGTGCACACACGACTTGTCCCGTTTCATCCTTTCTGGGGTTCCACAAGGAGGAGCAGATGTGCCAGTGAGCAGATGGTCCTTGGAGTGTGTGGAATGTGGTCTTCTCTCCTGCTCTGCAACACCGTGTCTCACGTCAGCAGTGGTACCATTCAGCTGTTTGCGATGTGTTTCTAATGTGTGGGCTCATGAGATGGCAGATTGTCTGTGTGACTCTTCATTTCATCCCCACAGATTGCTGCTCACCTCTGTTTGATAGGTCTGGGTGTTAAAACCAGACTTGGTTGGGGACAACAACTTTTAGCCCTGTTTTTCTGTACCTTAAACTTCAGACTGATTTTTCATTTTTGGGTCAAATTGCTGAAGGAGAACCACATAGCATAGTCCTTACTCATGGACAGCCATGGGCAAACTGCTCCATCTGGGAGTTCAGAGAAAAATCAGGAAACAAGGTACTTGGTTGAAACAATCTACTGGAAGTTTATTTGTGTCCTGTCAGAAACACCATCTTTGAAGAGGGGATGGGTGGTAAGTACTGCAGTTTGGGTTCTTAAAGTAAGGGATATTTTTTTTGCCACAGAAATGTAGAAACAAGCTCCCTCACAGGTATGACTTTTTTATAGTATATAGAGAAAAAATGCATTACAAACGTATTGCAAGTAAACTTTCACCCGTGTGATAAACTATAACTTTTATAAGGCCATAAGTATTGCATTTTGCAGACACAGAGCCAAAGGCAGTGGTATTATTTGTATTTCTGTGGTGATGCTGAAATCCCCAGCCATAATTAAGGGCCTTTTGGTGTGGACACAATAAATGTACCCAATAGAAAGATGACTTTTCTCTCTAAATAATTACCTCCTTGCCAGCTTTATAGCAGCATGATTCCATCAGGAGGCAAACAGATTTGTATGCTTGTTTTGCCTATATATGCATGTTAAATGGTAGTGACTTGCTGGAAAACCGTGACGAATGCAATTCAGTTAACACACGATTATCACATTCATGCTATTCAGATATTTAAGAAATCTGTATTATTAACTCCCAGTTTATTATGAGTCATCTATTTCTTGTGGGTCTTACCCTAAAGCTGAAATTAGTCTTCCAATTCTTTATGAAAAACTGATATATGCATATCTTTATAGTTCATAATGATCCTTTCAAAAACATGCTTAAACTCTTTTAAATAATATAACAATCTGAATGATTTAATCAAAATGAATGAGGTAAATAAACATGCCTAATGTTATATTAGATGCAGAATGACAACTCAGCCTAAAGATTTTGGGCAAATAGCATGAGAATTGGTAGTATTGACATGAAATGTGTGCTTATCCAAATTGTGGTCAGATTTTTAGCAAGATCTGAAACATGCATCTCTTTCACTGCTGGCAATAAATAAGAAATAGGGAAAGTTAGACATGAAACAGGTGTCACCATTTTGTTTTCTGAGCTTGGAGCAAGATTACAGATCCTAGTGTAGTTTGTCATCAGCCTAGTGACTTCAGGTGACAATGCATAAGGACTGACAGCGGCCTGGTTGGTTGGCTTTAATGTTTGCTATAGGTGAATCAGCTTCTGAGTTTACCTGTTCCGTAAGAAAACCAGTTTCATCATGACCAATCTCAGCCATTCATTCAATGACCAGTGTCATCTATTCAATGTCCTCAAATACATATGAAGGTACATCTTTAATATATTAGTCCATATGCTTGGAAGCAGGTGTCTGATGAAAAAAATCCCCAAACATAAAAATTCCACATAGAGAAATTTTGTATGCTGTATTAGGTTTCTTAAAAATTTAAACCACATCAGTGTGACATCTGTGTTCTCTTTATTTGGGGTGCCTTTTCTTTTAAGATCACAACAGTTTTCTCATTCAGTTTGATAAAGTGATGTATGCTGAAATGGCGTATTTGTAGTCACACAGCCCTTTAAATAAAGTGAAAACCTCAATTAACAGTCATGTTCTTTATACTTGTAACCTGAATTTGGACATGCTATTTGGAAGCACTGGGATTTGCCTCCAGTGTAAACACATGAAAAGCCTGATTCCTGACATTTACTGTTTCATGCTTCTAAACATTTAAAACACATGGTCAGATGGCAGATTGAGGGGCATGGGAGGGGAATGAAGAACTTTTTTGCCTGTTTTGTTTTGTTTTGTTTGTTTGGGGTTTTTTGTTGTGGTTGGTTTTGGGGTTTTTTTTGTTTGTTTTCTGTTAAAATGACTGCTCAGTGAGGGAATGGTGTCTGGTTTCATTGCAAAGAAAAGGTAAGTCACAGCCAAAATGCACCAAGGTCACATTTGCTGGGTGAGTTTGGAAAGACAGCAGCAATGCTTGGATTTTACAATCTCAACCCATCTTGCAGCTTCCAATATTCTTCCAGTTTTCATTTGCTTGCCAAAGCTTCTCATTTCTGTCATGGTGGGCCAGCCCCTTTTCCCCATGGTGGAACAGCCTACTGCCACACCGCCTGCATCCAGGAGGAAAGCTGCATCCACTGCAGAGTGGCCATCTACAGCACAGGATCTTCCTGTGGAAGAATCATGCCAGGCTCATTTTCCCACCAGCTGCAGATGCTGACTTACCTCCCCCTGAGTTAGATGCCAGGGATGAAGTGCCCAGAAGTGCCAGCACTTCTGTGATAGCTTGTAAAAGGCACCTTCAGCAGCAAGTCCAGAGTTGGTCTAAATCAAGGTGAAAAGAGTCCCTGAAAGACCAATGAAACCAGGGTCTCCATCCCTTTTTTGAATTTAGATGTGATTCTGCTTCAGCAATTTGACCCAAAAANACAGTATAGTTTGCAGAAGGGGAGTTCTGGATAGGGCAAGTGAAACAAAGCAAAGTCCATAAAGTTAAGCAGCTAGCACAACTGTTTAAAAACAATTTCCTGCAAGATTTTGTTTAAACAATTTAAGCCATTTGACTGATCCAGCATTACATTTTTTCTGTTTTATCTGAAGTNACTAAAAGTTGTTGTACCTAAACTTCAGCAGTGTTTTTTTCCAGGTCTCCAATGGATGGAGAAGAAAATACCTCCTAGTTGTACTGATGCCTCTTTAAAAAAAGCAATAAATGATGATAGGGATAGAAGGGAAAGAGTCTGGAACTATTAAAATGGCCTTAGCTGCCTTGTTTCTACCTGTGTAAGTTAGATTTTGCCAAGGCCAGTGCTGCTGAGCCTAGTATGATTTGGATGCCTGAATCAGTGTATTTAAAGCTGGCTTGAGTATTTCTACACTGTGCTGGAGCCTGGAGTACCACCCGGAACATGCAGCTGGGCAAGGTGGAAAGGAGTTGCTATGGTTTATGGCTTAAATCTCTGTCGTTTTTGCGGGCTGATTTTATGTGTGCAATGTTAAAAGCCCTAAGTGACACCAGCCTGAAGCCCTGAGGCTAAATCTTGATTAGCTGACTTGCAGGTTTTCTTTGCAGAGAAATGTATTTTCCATTTTCATAACTGTGGGCTTAGAAGTTGTTTTAAAGTTAACTTGCACAGATGCATCTTTTAATATATTTTCTTTTCCAGCATGACAGTTCAGCAGAGGTGGAGGGTTATAAGACCTGACAAATGCCTACTATTTGCAAATTCCAGAAAGAGCAAAATGCACTTTTTTTTACTCTAAGAGACTTGGCAAGTACTTGGGGGCAAATATCAGGAATGCACTCACAAGTATATATGTCCAACATTTCCAGGAAATAAAATTNTAAAACTGAAGAAAGAAAGATCTTCAGGACAGAAATACTGCACAAGTTTTTGAAAAAGAGCATCTTGAAGTAGTAATTTTCCAAAATGTTTAAAATTAGAGGAGATTTTTTAGCTCTGGTGTGGTGTTCATTGAAAGAGTCTGTGTTTCTCTATCTCTGTTCATGCAATAAAATTTATTTCTCCAGAAGAAAATATTAGGAGCATATACAGAAGCAATTTATTTCCCAGGGAACAGTTTGATCTTGAAATTGCAAATCTCTTTGAGAAAATCAATGACTTTGAAGCAATGAAAAAGAAAATTTTCTCAGAAATAATAGGAATTTAAATAAATACCTGTAAAAAGTCTTTTAGTGGATTTGGTAGAAAAGTATTTCTGTCATTCAGAGGAGGATGGGAAAAACTTCACACTTTTTGTATCCTCTGATCAATGAGACCAGAAGCAAGTAAAAAGGATACATCCCATGAACTTCAGCTTTCTGGGTTGGTGTCCCATGTTGTGACAGGCTTATTTAGATTTAGGGGACATCTCTCTAGGATCTCTTTATGATGCCCGATCTTAGACTTTTTGAAGTGTTCCTGCTTATGTTAGAGAGTGCAGGGGAGTTTTTAGCATGTAAACACAACTTATTTTCATATCTTATTTTCAAAATGCAGCTGAAGTTCTTTTAGATCCCAGGTTATTAATCCCTACAAAGAAACTGTTTTGTGTGAGCTCTAATGAACACTTTTCCAAATGCACTAGAAATGGTTATTTAGTCTTTTTAGTCTTGGAGGCTGAGGAACTCAGGTAAAAGCTAGAAAGAGCCATAACATTCATAATCTGTTTGGACCTTTACCTGTATTATATTGCCATACTTCTTCAAATTCCTCAAATACTGGTAAACAGGAGATGGGTGGAAGGCTCTTCTGAAAAAGAACAGAACAAACATAGGATAAATACAATGGTAGCAGTTTGTTGTCGCATTAAGGTGCTTCTCTGTTTCTTCTCCACTTCATTTCACTAAAAATTAATTTAAGGGGAATGCCCCTGAACTATATGGCTAAGTTCTAAGAACTTTCCATCTGGCTTACTTCATGCAAAAAATAATTATACCTGTTTGTTCTGTCTGGTTGTTTTATGAGTGCTCTGCTCTCTGAACTTTCTTTGTTTTTAATAGTTTCTGAAAGTTATTTAGAGACTGATTTTTTGTGTTCCTGACTCACACAAAATTGAAGAAACAACAAACTAGTTTTAACAGAGGCTGTAAGAATTTTGCTAATGTGAAGAAGAAGGACTATTCTGTTAAGTTGATTGCGAAACCGATTGGAGGAGTTCTCCGTTCTGTTTTAGTTGGCCTGAGAAAATAGCAAGCTATGCACGACTGATCATCTAAAGATTGCGATTAATCTCTATTTGCCTGATTGGAAAATACATTTGTTTCTCTTTACATCTTGTGCATTGTAGAAATATCTTACCTTTGCAATAATTCTCCTCACTGTTATTACTAACCAAGGACACTGTTCTGTTTCCCTGCAATAGATGCAATTGGACCAAGGCCTAGATCCACAAAAGGCCTTAGATTCTGGTGTGGGCTTTAGGTGACTAAACCCAACAATTAGATCCTCAAAGTCCTTATTAAGTTGTTGCCTAATCCTGAAAGTGCCTAAATCTGTAGGAGCCAAGGATATTAATATTAAAAGTACCAATAAGCACATCTCAGTTTGCTTGGAATTGCACCAGAAGGTTTTATCTCTTTCCTGGTCACGTAACTGTATTCAGAGCATTTCAACTCCACAAAATGCAACAGCTTCTTTCTGCCAAGGCTGTAAAGTGCTCTTTATGCAGTAATTTAGAGGTTACATTCTGGGGAAGAGAGTGGAAGAGAACCAGGTTCAATTCATCTTCTTGTTGGTGTGTTTCAGCTTCCCATCCCCTTCTCCCAAGACAGCGGCTTACTAAATTTAGATCTGAAGTCTTAGTTATTACTTTCCCCATGGATTCACAAAGATGCTTTCTTGGCATTTGATAAATGGCCATTGTCTGACTGTAGAACCAAAAAAAGTTGGATGAGGGACAAGGCAGGAAATAGACACAATTGAATTAGAAGCTCTTAAGTTTTTCATTGTTTCACAAGTAGATTTTGAATGGAGGTATTACTCTATTGCACAATATTGTTCTGCTCATCAGTAAAAATGTCTGTGAATGTGAAATGCAGTCAAGTTGAAAAACCGATTATACTGGGCTGTCTTAAGAACCAGAACTGCATAAGAGGAAAATTGAAGTTCCCTCTTCTTCTCTTGCCATTATGCACATTTCCAGTAGCTTAGCTGGTTCACACAGATATTCCCAGTAAAATACATCAGTAAAGTTGTGAAGTCAGACACTGGGATTAGAAAAGCCTATGAAACCTGAGGTTGGTACTCTTGAGAGAATTAATTGTGTGACATTCTCTACATATGTGATCAGGTACCATTTTTTAATTTGTGGTTTTTTCACCCCCTTTTCTGGACTCCACCTCTTCTAGTGTATACAGGTCAATCTAAGCACCAACTAAATTATTAATTACCTTGCTCATTTTGTGTCTTCTGTAACACTATTCCCTGAAGGTGTAATTGTGATTTTCCTCACATGTTCTTCTTCCAATCAGATGCAGAGGGAGCATCACTAGGAGCATCTGTGGGAGATTTAAGAAACAATGTCTCCTCCTGACTGAGTGGCTGATACTAAACACCCACGACAGCATCACCCATGTTAGCCTGACCCTTAATTCTCATCCATAAGCTCGTTCATCTGTCCCTGGGTAGAGCTTGATACATCCTAGTTGCTCTCTCACATAAAGAGTAACTCCACACCCTTGCCTCTCTGACCTGTCCTTTCTAAAAAGTTCACAGCCATCCAGGACAACATTCCAGTCACGTGAGTGATCCCACTGTCTCAGTAATTGCAATGAAATCATTGCTCTGTGACTATATAGGGATTTCTAGTTCTTCTTTTTTATTCCTGTTTGTATACAGGCCCCTCAGAGAGGTGACAAAGCATCCAGATTCCCTAGGGGGATATAAGAGGATTCACCGTAACCATCAGTGTGGATTCACCACAGGGAAATCATGCTTGACCAATCTGAGAGCCTTCCATGGTGGCGTGGCTGAATGGGTTGATGGGCAGGGAGCAGTGGATGTTGTCTACCTTGACTTCAGCAAGTTAGNTGTAACATCTTCGTAGGTAAGCTCGGGAAATGTGGGTTGGATGAATGGACCCTGAGGTGCATCAAGAACTGGCTGAACAGCAGAGCTCAGAGGATTGTCATCAGTGGAGTATAATACAGTTAGAGGCCTATAGTCCATGGTGTTCTCCAGGGATCAATACTGAGTACAGCCTTATTGAATCTGTTTATCAACAATCTGGATGAAGGGATAGAATGTACCCTCAGCAGGTTTGCTGATCATATGGGTCTGTGGGGAGTGGCTGATCCACCTGAAGGCTGTGCTGCCATTCAATGGGACTTTGATCCCATTGAATGTAGAGTAGAGTTGGGCAAGGAGGAACTTAATGGGGTTCAAAAAGGGCAAGTGTAGAGTCCTGCACCTAGACAGGAATAACCCCAAGCACCAGCACAGGTTGGGGTCTGACCTGCTATGGAGCAGCTCTGCTGAGAACGACCTGGGAGTTTTGGTGGGTGACAGGTTGCCCACTTGGCAGTGGTGACCTGGCAGTGTTCCCTGTCAGCCAGGAGGGCCAATGGACTCCTGAGGTGCATCGGGAAGGGTTTGGCCAGCAGGTTGAGGAACGTGATCCTTTTACCTCAGCCCTGGTGAGGCCACACCTGGAGTGCTGTGCCCAGTTCTGGGCTCCTCAGTACAAGAAAAATAAGGAGCTACTGGAGAGGGTGCAGCAGAGGCCACAAAGATGATTAAGGGTCTGGAGCACCTCTCTTACAAGGAAAGACTGTGAGGGCTGGACCTATGCGGTCTAGAGAGAAGAAGAGTTAGAGGGGATCTTGTTAATGCATATAAATATCTCAGAAACAGATGTCAAGAGGATGGTACCAGACTGTTTTCAGTGGTACCCAGTGACAGGACAAAGAGCAGTGGTCATAAATTAAAACACAGGAAGTTCCATTTTAACATAAAAAAGAACTTCTTTGCATTGAAGGTGGCAGCGCACTGGAACAGCTGCCCAGGGAGACATTCCCTCTCTGAAGACATTCAAACCCCATCTGGATGTGTTCCTGTGTTGCCTGCTCCACAGGCCTTGGCCAAGGGGGTTGGACTGGATGATCTCTGGAGATCCCTTCCAACCCTAACAATTCTGTTATTCTTGGGCGAGCACCATTAGCATATTTATTTTGAGATTGCTGTAGGGTAGGATGGTGCTTGTACTCCACAGATGGGATGTCCCAAAGCTATCCTACACAGAAGTACATTCACAGCCACTTTCGGAACATATCCCCCCTCATTCACTGTTCATCCATAGCTGTTATATAAATGCCACCTGGTTTAAACTTAAAAGAGCAGTAATGTGTATTGACAAAACACCAGCCTCCTCTGTCCCACTCCCTAGAGTGCACATGAGCCGGATGAAGTCACTCGCAAAGCCTTTTAAAAGGAATGGGGTTTCAGGAAGAAGAATGCTGCTAAGTTAAAAAAGGCAAGGCGTAATTATGCTTTTGGAGCTATTGATGCTAATGATAAGTCAATGCACTGAGACTGTCAGCTGTTCAGGACAATTCATGTCTTACAGCATAATGGAATTCTGGTATTAGCAGCTACTTACAGTATTCATGTAATGAAATTGGTAAGATTGTAATGGCATGAAAACAGGATCAGATTAAGATTTGAGGTAAGAAACATCAATGTGTGAAGACTTTCATAGGTCTGTTGGAAACTTCTCTTGTATTTGTAGGATTTCTGTGCATGCGTATATTTAGGTCTTATGGCAATACATTTGTCCTTGTAGCTACTTTGTGAAAGGTAAATAATGTAAGGTTCTTAAGACATAAGTAGACTATTAAATTTCTTTCACTATGTATTTTGAAACTTTAAGTCCAGACTGAAAAATCTGGAAAATATGACACCTGAAAATGCTAGCTCTCATATCTACCTTAATGGTGGGCATTGATTAAGAAATGTTATTACTCTGACAAAGGGAACTGAAATGCTCTGCGGCTATTGTAGCCTAAACCCTCTCACCTTTCCGGGGTTAATTCAAGGATTTTGGTATAAAACAAAGGTTGAGAGAACTGAATGTTGGTAGGCATCAGACTTCCTGTAAATTGGATATGAATAACTAGAGAACCTGGTTTCTGTTACCAAAACATCTTGTGTGCTTTGGGGTAAAAAAGCCACTTGCTCGGCAGTCCTTTTGAGGTAACCGGTAAATAAATCTCTGTGTTTAGTTTGGTGTTAGGATTGTTTTGAACACTTGATTTTGATTATCCAAGTTTTTTATTAGATGCTCTGAGCTCTTGGCCTGAGACATTTGCAGTGCAAGTAAAACTCGCTGTAAAGCAAGCTCATAAGTGTAAGTTGCAGTATTTAAACTGCAAAATACCACTGGTGCCAGTGATGCCATGAGGTTATACTTTTATCTGTACTTGACTTTTATACCTCATGCTGTCTTGAGCTGTGATTTGGAGAAACAGTCCTGATAGCCTGGGAGGTTATTTTGTGTTTTGTTTCCAGCAGATACTCCCAGTCAAGGGGAAAGAATACAGTTAACCATAATGTTTTTAGAGATGTGTTGCCTCCTACTTAATTGTCAGTGTCTGTCTACCCCAGATGTAGACAAATGTCAGAATTTCGTTTCTAACCTGTGCCTATTTTTTTTATTGAGACTAAATATTAAAATGCATATGTGACTTTGTTTAATCTCGTATCTGAAGATGCCTTTAAATGAGAGTGTGTTTGTGATGTGGTATTTGTCAGTCTAGGTGTTGAATGCTATTTTAGTTATATATTTTTCCCCCGGGATTTAATCCCTAGCCCAGTGTTTTTCAGTAGCATTAAGTATTTCCATTGCATTATTTAAGCTGTTGTCTTTTTGGTATCTATTTTTGCCAAGTTAGTTTGTTATCCTATTAAAAGATTTCTCCTTCAATGCCAACTGTGAGTTAAACTCTTTTAATTATATATATTTACAATTGAAAATAGTTTAACTATATTTATTTTTAACTCTATTAACTGCGAGTTAAGATATCTTTTCGGTATCCTTTTTTTCCCTCTCTCCTCTCTGCTCTCAGCTGTCTCCTGACCCTGGCCTTCCAGAAAACACTTCCAAAGAACAACCAAAATGCTCATGCCAGTTAAGAAACGGTTCGGGGAAATCTAACAGGTTGACACCCTACAGCTACTGTTAACCAGGCTGGGTTTCCCTTTCTGTGAAATAAAACAGAAGTCTTGGTGTGGCAAAGTGAGGTACTGAAGTTGTTGGTGCATAGGTGTGGTGTAGCAGACTGGTCTGTCCTTACCCTGTGAGATAACAGTAGAGGACATTGGTTCCTCCTGCATTATGAGAACTTCTGCCAAAGTACTGAAAAATAAGGAAAAAGAAGTTGTGATGCCTTTTATATGCCTTTAGGGTGTTGTAGTCATGGATTCTTTTCCTTTTAAAAGTATCAGCTAGCTACATTAAATCTGATCTCTCCTGTTTTCCATAAAAGGCTCTTTGGAAGTCCCGTAGGTGTTTTATGAGCTTTCTTAGTCTTCCACTGAAATGCAAATGGATCAGATATTTCTTCCAGGTGTCTCTCAGTGTTTGAGCTAAGTAGGTGTTAATAAAAATAACTCAAAGCATTAAACAGTCCAAATAATAAACCACTTCCCCTCTCTATTACTTCAGTTTTACTTATACACTACTGGGGTGATAATCCCCACCTGTTCTCCAGCCATCCATAGTGTTCCAGGAAAAATGCAGTAGATTTCCTCAAGTAAATAATAGACAGAAATCCCTCTTCCTTTTTTTTTTTTTTTTTCTTAAATAGCATTTCTTTTTGCAAAGTTTCTACTTTGTAGATTTTCTTTAAAGCTTATGTTGAGTGGTGATTCCAGGTGTAACTATACCAATAACTAATATAACATAGGTGACTTAGCCTTCCATTTCTTTGCCATCCCTGAGCTGCCAGTGGATGACTTTTCACACAGCCCTGTGCCTAATAATGGCTAGTACCACTTTCTTGTCACAGAGTGTCTTGAGCTGTCCCTGGTGCGTTGTGAATTCTGTTCTACAAGCCCTGACTTACTCCCCATAAGAGCAAAAGGCATTTTGTGCTAAGTTCCCAAGAAGCTGGAGACAGGGAGTTTTCCGTAGAAAACCCTTCTCCCTGCAGTTTGCTTTATCTAGAGTAACATCAAAGCCAAGATTTTCCTTATTTGGAACATTTTGCAGAATATCTTCAGCCCATCATCTACTGTGGATTCATAAACATCAGAATTGAATCTAGTGGCTGTCACTATAACCCATCTTTGTCTTTTGAACTGCTGTTGCCAGCACAGAATATTCCTTCACTGTTAAGGTTTCCCAAGTGAAGCCCTGTAATGCTCCCTGATACTACAGTTTGTAGAACTTACTTTTGAAGTAAGAAGAAGTTTGTAGAACAGTTTGTAAAACAATAATATGGACACCAAGGCAAAACATAACATTCACTTATTATTGAAAAGCATCCTTTTCATGCAGAGATAGTAACACTAAATTATGTAGCACTGCCATTATTTAAAATGAAATAAATCCTCCAGTTTTGTCCTCCCTCTTGTGATTACAAAATCACCCGAAGGGTCAGTTTGTATGATATAGCTGACAATGCTAGAAAGCACTGTTTTATTTGGTATGTGAATCTGTTATTCTGAGAAGTTTGTTTAACTTGCTTATTTCATATTTCACAGGATCACTTCAACTATGCTCTTTACCTTAGGTCTATACATGGAAGTTTTTCTCAGTTAGTAGACTCCGTATCTTTGTTCAATAGTGACTGTTAACTTCCTCCCTCACTCTTCAGAGTTAATGATTTTCCATCACATATTTTCACTGAGTATGATATTCATGGCAACCAAAGCACACAGCCTCACTAGTGTAAGTAGCATTTCCTCCACTTGGTTAGTCCAGCACAGGCAAAAGCAGTGATCAGTCTCCTCATTTTGTGCAGTTTGGGGAAAGATGTGGAAAAGGTTAGGCTCTATGGCTTTGTCAGTGCAAGTCTTTTGTCTTACACTTCTTGAACGTGCCATAGCACGTTGTCTGTTGGGGGTGTGAATGTGACCTGTGTGCTCAACAGCAAGGTGCCAACCCACCTGAAGTTCCCTTGTACTGCTCAGTATTACAAGAGAAAGCCTACTAGATTCTTCTTACTTCTGACTAAGGTGAATTCATAAAACAGTGGCTAAAGATGTCCATTTCTCTAGGTTGAACTGTCCATTGTTTTAACAGAATAACAGTCCTGGTGGGAGCAGCAGCAAATACGATATCAGGGAATTTGTGGCACCTTTTTCAGAGTTACCTATCCTAGACTTGACTCCCATGTCAGCAATTTGTATAGAAACTTTCCAAGTGGTTTGAAATCGTTCACATTAGCTGTGAGAGCTGAGGTTTGAAGGAATGGTGTTGATGAGGCATGTTGGTGTTTCTGCGCATTTCTTGCATGCTTTGATTGGATCTCTAGGGGAAGTGTCTGGAGAGGAAGATTTTTTTTTTCACTCCTCCTCAAAGCTGAGGACTGGTAGTGGATTTACTGGTAGCTAAGTTAATTTTTCTTATGTGCAAAAGCATCGAGTTGCAAATGTTCCCATTGGGAACTCTTCCTTCTCCTGGACTGATGCCTGCTTTTGAATCCTGTTTCTGCAAATTAATTCTACTTGGCTAGTCAACCCCAACATAAGTGCCCTCAATTTTGTAAAATAAAGCCTACATTTTGTGCTTCAGAACTAACAGATTCCATAGAGGTCAGAGCTTTTTCTTTTTAACTACTACGATGCTAAGCAACTAAGGGACACTTTCAGGGAAAGGGAATAAGATTAATTTTTACTTGATTTTTACAGCTAAAGTCTATTTACTGTAGTCCACAGATCTGTGATATTCCAGAATACTGTGAAAAAGATCGTATCAGACAGGACTATCTTTTGAGACACTTGTGTGCCTAAGTGTTTGAGTGTCCTTTCCAGTTAACTTCCCAGTGGTTGTGAAGCTCTGGCTCCTCATTGCTCCACTGGACTGGTCATTCACATTTTGTCATGCAGAAGTCATGCTAATTTACCTTATTTAATCTCCTCCAACCCCTAGATTTTCTCAGAAACAGACTAAGATTCTGAGATCCTGTAATATATCCAGTTATTCACCAAAGCTGTGTGCAGGAGAGTTCAAGCTGGTTTTAGACATAAATACAAGGAAGTAATAAAATCTGTGCAGGTAAAAAAAACCCCACAAACCCTGTCATCCATCTGTCTCTTCCCAAATGAAGTGTACTCTCTAAATTGATTTATTCTAATCTACTTTCCCCACAGTCTTTATTAGTAAAACAGAACAGAAATCCGAGTGGTGCTGTCTGGAAGAATGGAGTTACTGCTCTACAGCTCTTTGCAGACAGCACAACTGAAAGGAATTTCGGATGCAAAGCCAGTCTTCACAAACAGTACTATGGGCATGACAAGTTGCAGAGATTTGGTCTTATTTTCTCTCTGAGGGCAACTAACTGTGATATTCTGAATTCCTGACACTTGAAAAAAAGGTAGGGGTCCTTCCTGGGACAAATGCTCCAGCTTCATCATAAATTGATGTGTTAGGGCATGAATTAGTAAGTGAAGTTGGTCTTGCACTGCAGAAATGCCTGATTATCTAATCATGATATTTTTTATAAAGTCTCAAATATGCAACTAGAACATTAGTCTAAGTGATAAAGAGACATGCTTTTGAAAACTGTATGTAGTGAAGGAAAGAAGCAAAGCTGAACTAATTTTCAGGGTTACATTTTTACCTTGATTCCACTGTTGCAATTCAAGTCACAGTGGGACACAGGCTCTTGATTACACAGCTACAGCAGCAGGTGATCTGTGCAATGCCTGTGTCTGCCAGTCATGGGTGAGGTAGTCATAGCCAAAATACGTTCTCCAGGGAGAACTTTATTGTACAAGCATTGAGCTATTGGATGCTGGCAACACAGTGTTTGTGAAAACAAAATATAAAGGCAGGTGCAAGTTTCTGCTCGGTTCTGTGTTTTCACTGACAGCTGGATGTGAAACATTTGTTTTGAAAACAGTGTAGGATTTTAACTGATCTTTTGGCTTGGAATTTTAATGGTGGGACTAGTGTGTAACAGAGATCCTGTTTGGTTGAAGAGTTTCGCATGAATTTAGAGAATAGTGGTGTCTACCTTGGCATGCAAATGGTCTTTAGAGAAAATTTGTCATATGGCTGGCCTTCTCGGAATACTCTCCTGATCTCTTCCTGTACTTTTCATTTGGCTTTTTATGAATGTAGAGACTTCCGTATGTAATTTCCTGTATATAATTAACATATATGAAGAGGAGAGAATGCTCATTTTAGATTCGTAAGAAAGAATATATTTTGATCTTTCAAATAACAGAGAGATGCAGTGAATCAAAATATGCAAAGGAATATTTCCCAAGTTCCAATTTGTAACATCAAATCAATAACCTATCTGAAAATGTTAAATCTATTCCGAGGTTTTAAATGGGTGAAACATGACTGTGTTGTGTAGGAAGACACTGCAGGAAGGAACCATGAAGTTTAGTTCCCTAGCTATGATAGAGAAAGGAAGAAAAAGCAGATTAAACCCTGTCTGGAAACTAATTGAATTTTGTTGTCTGATTCATTCTTCTGAAAGGCTTCTCCAAAAGCTTTTTTAAAGAGGAATGTTTAGATTTAGTCATTCACTGCTGGTCCTTACCAGCTTGTTCTTTTGATATGTCATGGTATAAATACCACAAATGTTGTCATTCAGTTAAAATACCTTTTCTCCACTACTGATGTCTGTCTGTGTGTTTGTGGAGAGCAATACCCTCTCCTTTCAGACTTAGCAAACAAAACTCCTCCTAATTCCCATGTGTCCTTTTGGATGCTCCTGCTAGCAAATCACTGAAGGTCTTCTGGCTTCAGTTCATCCCCTCAGACGTGGGAGATGGGAATGGCACACAGTATTTCAGGTGAATTTTCTGTTGTATCTTGACATTAAGCATATCTAGCTATGCTTCAAAGGCTCTCATGTGAAGTTGTCTGGGATACTCCCCTGTATCGGGGAGATACTTTTTTTTTCCTCCAGTTGTTGCTAGTCTCTGGGTGATAATAAAAGAAGTCCCTTATAATGTGTAAGGTGTTATAAATGCTACTTCTGTACTATAATATGTTTAAATTGTGGTGATACCAAAAGTCAAGATGGATGTTAAACTCAGCTCACAGCTGACTTTAACAAAGAGACTGAGAAGTAGAATTTCTTTAGGATCACAACCATTTCCACTTTATCACATTCAGAACAATTTAAATTAATTTAGCTGCATAGAGGCATGGCACAGGACACAACAGAGCTACCTTTTGCAAAGAACAAGAAAAAGAGAAAATAAGACCAACCAACAGTCAGCTATCAGTAAAACGAGATACATGAGATACTTAAAGCTACCTCCTGTAATAATGCATATGAAGCTCAAAAGTTTCTCTTCTTCCTCTAGTAATACGTACAAATAAGTGTGTACTAAGCTGTGCATTTTTTCAATCTACGCAGCACAGGTAGAATTTGCAAAAAAAGGTATTTCTCTCAAGGGCATTCCAGGCAACATGGAAAAAAGCACGGAGAGAGGTCAATGGGTAAATTGCTGCAAAATTAGAAAGTGGCACTTATATAAGCTTATTATGAAACCCCCTCACCCACTGGGATTCCTGCAGTATTTTTTTAAACTTCAGAATTTGAAACATTTTGTGCACATTTAAGTAAAATATGATCCAGTGATAAAATACAATAGTGAATTGCTGTGTTTTTCAGCCTTCTTTTCATGTTTTCTTTACCTTTGCACATAACTGGCTGCTGAGATTCAGAACCACACGTTACCACCCACCTTCTAGGCTGGTACTGACTAAAATTTAAGAAAGGGATTATTGAATGAGCAACCAAATTATTTTCTTTACTGGCTTTTCCCCAATGCCTGCAAAGCATTCCAATTATTTTTTAGGCACAGAGTCCATGTTCTGATATGGATGTGACAATCTCTTGTTCCTGAGGATGGCATGAATGCATATTACTGGATGAAAGGAACATTTTTCATGGTCATTCAGAATGCCACTGAATATCAGAAATCTAGTCTTTCAGGCATCTGAAGAAAGTTCAGTGTATTTGTATATATCAAGCTTCAGTGAAAAAAGTAGATATTTTGTCTCAGTTTTCTGGCTTACTCCTGGAATACAAGTGAACTCAGTTCTAAACCTCACCATCCCACTGACATCAATAATCTCAGTAAATTCAATGAGAAATTGGACATTATGCATTTTTCTCTCTATTATGCTGGAATGCCTTCATTGTTGACAACTCTCACAGCTGGATTGTTGACTTGATATTTCACATCTTTCAATAGCCAGCTGCAAAATAAAATGGATGATCATCTGTTCAGAGATTTATCAATCATTCCAAAGAGTTTTGGGGTTTTTTTGTCATATTGTGCACTAGATGCAGTAGATCAGCTTCATGTTAGTAAAGCAGGCTGGGGATGAAACTGGTTCTAGAGCAAGCAGCCTCCCCTTTCTCTTTTTTCTCTCGAGCTTTTGATGGCCTCAAAACTGGAATGTTGTCACATGAGGATGAAAGTCCTAATTGCCAGCCACAAGGTACAGAGGTGAGGTTCAAGGTCCATTTCTCTTTCCTACCATCTTTGATTCATTGCCAAATTCAGTACATGAGGTAACAAGCAATTTCGTCCAGCCACCTCCCAAGCACCACTTCTGCCATAACTCAAGAGCACTGTAAATAAAGAACCCCTGTAGTGGAATGAGTGTATGTTGGACACAAACTATTGTGAGGATGTGACTGTTCAGCACTGTTCCACAGATGGTATTTTCAGATGGGCTGAGCCATATCAATCCCAAAAATGCTGGTTTTGAAATATTACACAAAAACTTCCTTGTAGGAACAAGATATAACATCCTTGTCAAACTTTCTCTCTAAATTACCCAGAGCCCCGTGGGCAGCAGGGGAGGGAGGGGATTCTGCCCCTCTGCTCCGCTCTGCTGAGACCCACCTGGAGCCCTGCACCCAGCTCTGGGGTCCCAGCACGGGAAGGACAGGGACCTGCTGGAGCGAGTCCAGAGGAGGCCACCAAGGTGATCAGGGGCTGGAGCACATGTCCTATGAGTAAAGGCTGATAGAGTTGGGATTGTTCCGCTGGGAGAAGAGAGGGCTTTGGGGAGACCTTATTGCAGCCTTGCAGTACTTAAAGGGGGTTTATGAGAAAGATGGGGACAGACATTTTTGCAGGGCCAGTAGCAGTAGGACAAAGGATAATGATTTTAAACTAAAAGGAGGTAGATTGAGACTAGAAATAAGGAAGAAATTTTTTATTATGAGGTAATGAAACACTGGAAGATATTGCCCAGAAAAGCTGTAGATGTCCCATCCCTGAGTGTTCAAGGCCAGGTTGGATGGGGCTCTGAGCAACCTGATGGAATTGAATCTGTCCCGGCTGATTGCAGGGGACTTGGACTAGATAACCTTCAAAGGTCCTCTTCCAACCCAAACCATTCTAAGATTCTGTGAAAACCTTGAAGACTTCATGGGCTTCCGGCTGCATGTCAGTCTCTACAGAAAACGGTGTGACTTACCAGGTAGAGTCATCAGAGCCAGCTGTTTCTTGCAATAAATACTGGAGTTTTTTTAGGAACTGTACTTCTGGCTAGCTCCTGTGGAAAATTCTACCTGCTCGTGTCTCTGTTGGATGGGTAACCACAAGGGATCTTGTGGAAATGACTCTGTAAGCACTTTTAGTGAGTTTTCTTTGATGTGAGCTCTGAGGAACTCTGATGATTTTGAGAGGTCCCTTCCAACCTCAGCAATTCTGTGACTGAGCGAAATACTTCTTTGGCAAGTCGTAGCTACATCAAGACCAGTCAGTCATTGCCCTCTGTCTTAGTTTCTACAGTTCTCCTGGACAACCTTATCTTTTAACTTAAATCAGGTTCTTTCCATTTGGGAACACATAGGCAACCTGGAGGTCTAAGTAAAGGAGTTGTTGGATACAGTGAGAAACTAGGTCTGAACAGTTTCCAGTTTTAGAACTGATGGAAAAGCTCATGAGAGGAATAAAATAATCATTTTTCTTTTCCACTGTTACCTCAGAGAGTTTGGAAAAAGAAGAGCAGGAGCATTCTGTGTAAAAGCTAAACAAATTATTGAGGAAGTCTTCCCTTCAAAGCCTTCCCATTTGCGCAGCTTTTAGGCCATTCTCTAGGGCAACTGGATGATACCCATACTTAGATTTCTTTTTTTTCTCCCCAGTTGAACAATCCTAACACATTTGTTGATATATATGCCCCTAGGGTCTCCATCTCCAGCATGACTGTAGTAGTAGAGTTGGCTTTAGAAAAGGAGGATATTTACTTCTGCCTACCTGGGTGATTCTTGGATGGGTGTTTTGGTTTTGTTTTCTTGGGGGGGTTGTTTGTTTTAATTTAGTTGGTAGGGGGTGTTTTTGCTGGTTTTTAAAAGTTTTTTTGGTTGGTAGTGGTGGTGGTGGTGGTGGTGGGAGTAGTGTTTTAGATTTTTTTATTGTTCCTAGTGGTACGTACAGAAAGAAGAACACAGAGAAGGCATGGGAAGATACAGTGGCTTCAGTGTTTTGCATTTGTTTATGCATTTTGCACAAATGAATAGTGACAGCCTGTGCCTGAGGACAAGTTCTGTCAGCCATAAAGACCTGTTCATGGGATTGTTAGCTGGAAATTAAAACTGTGCCACAAGAAACCAATGATGTCATGGTAAATCACTGACTTCCTTGGGGATTCCGGTCTGCTATGCATCCATGCTCAACCCATCAGTTCAGTTAGCAGGTTGTTCAAATAATATTATGTTCTGATAATATTGTTTCTGCTTGACTTTGCACTCGTGCGGTTTCTCCCATAATTACGGAGGGATTGTGTCATTGGATGAGATAGCTTTTATACCTCATCAATTCACCTGTCACCGGAATTTTGTATTCTACTGCTGAAAAGAAAATGCAAACTTTTGACAAATATAGCCGAGGAATTTGCTCACAGCTTTCCTTCTCAGTGAACCGTCTCCTATCTAGAACTGCAGTGAAAATACCACTAGAGCTGATAGGAACTAATTTGCAGCTCATTTAAAATGTCTTTTGGCATTTTTCAGCATGTTCTCTGCTTTTATGAAGCTGGGGATAACAGGGTCATATTGTGCTTTCCACACAGAGTCTTGCTGAATGCTCTGAATGAGTTTACCTTAGTGACAGAGCATAACTCCTGGTTCTTTTGGGAAAGTGGTTGCCACAATGGTAAGATAGCCAGTTTTGTCAACGATGATAAGTATCAAAACAATCTTAACACATGTACTCTTATTTTTGCTTTCTGACTTTCACAGGATTAGTGAATTAGTGTACTGGGGTTAGATACCAGGACTGAGCCTGGTGAAGTATGATAGGTCTTATTGAAGTAGAGTTGTTCAAAACATATTATCAGCCTCAGACCTTCAGAGGTTTTGAATAGTCTGAATGAACTTCAACTGCACATCTGCACATGCTGTACAATCCATACTGCCCTCCTTGCCTAGTCTGTAATAGGGGAACAGCAATGATCTCTCACAGTCTCTCCACACTTCCGCTCCTTCCTGGGTCCTTTATTTTGCAGTGTAGATGTAATTCAGACCTCAGAAAAGACACATGCAAATATACAAGAATTTGTGGTATTAAAAAACTTTTGTTAAGCAAAACAAATTGCTTCTTGGTTCATTTAAAAATAATCATGGTGCTTAATTTACATCTACTTTGGAACGTTCTCCAAATAGCTGTTCCAAATCTATAATTTCAGCTACTGCATCTGGCACAGTCAGATTTAATTGGGTTAAAAAATGTAATCCAAGAAGTACAAATTCTAAATCTTTGCACATTCCTGGGATTCCAAAAACATGCATAATTTTATAACTTAGCCTTTGCAAGATCGAGCCCTCAGTACCTTCCTTGCCTACTGACTTTGAAAAGTTGAATTCCCTTACCATATCAGCTGAACAGAGAACTGATGGAATTCAGAGGAACTGTGGAGAACCACTACAATTAATTCATTCATTTGCTTCATCTCTGGAGATAATCTTTTTTTTTTTTTTACAGTTAGACTTATTTATCCTCCAGCCACCATTCCAAAACCACAGCATTACATGGAATGGCCACCTCTTAGTTCTATTGTCCTTAGGTCTGTACAGAAAAGAGGGATATAAGTACAAGTATTCTAAACCAGACATTTTAGTGCAAAACCAAGATGTAAGTTGTCCCTGACCTGGCAGTACACTGAAGCAGAAAGCTTAAAGAGTTGACTGTGCTCTCCAAAGCTCCATGACCACTGTAGCCCCCAGTGCCCATTCAGGTTTGCCAACCTTCAAGGCACTCAATACTAATGTGACTGGAGGAGGGATGTTGAGGGATGTGTGAAGTTTGAGAATTTCAGTCAAATACCAAAATGAGTAGTTTTGTTGCATTTTAAAATTCTTCCTCTAAGGTAAAGTTTAAACATGCTGCGTGTCCTGATTTATTTATAGACCATTTATTAATGTGTATATGTACAATGAATGCGTTGGGAAGTTGATGGAATATATCAAAGAGAATTGAAGTCATGGCTTCTGGCGCACTATTGATTCTGGCAAATAAATACAGATACTGAAAAATAAAGCAGTTTTTGCTGATAATGGTGTGGTGAAATACTGGAAGAGGCTTCCTAGAGAGATGGTCAATATTCCCAGTCTGTTAGTGTTCAGAGGTGTTTGGACAACACCTTGAATTGAAGCTTTAGCTTTTATCAGCCTGATCAGGCAGTTGGACTTCAGATGATCACTGTAGGTCCCTTCCAACTGAAAGACTCTCTTAGTTTTTTTGCAACAATTTTCAACTTGATATATGAATGCAAGTTTTGTATACACCTTTCACACTTCTGTCTGATGCTGTCTTATCTGCTTATATGACTTTTTGTATGTATTTGTTCCTGCTACGTGAAATTGTAGCCAGACTCCACGGCTTTTGCTGTCTGCAATGTCATTGAAGACATCACCTTTGTGTAAATCATTTGTAAATCTTCTCCCAAGTCCAGATCTTAGCTGAAGTGCATCATCAAGCTGATAAGGAACTAAACACTCCAAAAGTGACATAGCAGGAACTCTCATGGAACAAATAAACTGCTTTTTTTCTCAAATGAACAGTGGCTTGTCTTGCTTAAATGTGGTGCCTGACAGCATTGTGTCTCTTCTTTAAAAATCATTATCTTTATATTAATTCTTAATAAGGCTAACATGGAAAGAATTCAGTTCACTATTATTTCCTTTATAGTCCAAGTGAAGTGTTTTTCCCTGTTACTGTTGGAAGAATGTGAATTACAGTGAATGAGATAAAAAATTTTATTCTCATCAGTCCTTCCTTACACATTATTATGAAATAGCAGAGATTCTTGCTTAACTCAGTACGATTTAGAATATTTTTTAATGAAATTCAGATGGATCTGATTTTAATGCAGTTTTAACAGATGCATATTGGAAAAAGGGCCAGATTTGAGAGTTAAATCAGCTGAAAGGTGATGGGAAAACAAAATTTTCTTAATAACAGAAAATTATTTAAGTCTTAAGTCTTTATTTAAGTATTTTGAAAGAGAACACAAATGTGGCATTAAACATTTAAATTGGCCAATGATAATGCAGCAGCTTCTCCCACAGAATCTTCATCCTTCATCTTTCAGGTCTTTCCATTTCTTTTCCAGCTAAGACAGCTGAGTGGCCCTTACTGTCCGTTCTGAAGGTGGCTGGATTACAGCCTTAAAACATCTCAAAAGGACTTGCTTTTCACTAACTCAAAAGAAAAAAAAAAAAAAAAAAAA
>VYXC01002363.1:33386-75708 GCA_013397175.1 Platysteira castanea
ATACGAATTCAATATTTTGTATGAAAATGTAGGCACTTTCTCTATTTTAACCACAATATAAATCAGCACAGAAAACAGTGTAGGTTTTGGCATCTGTGTCATGTTAGTTTTGAATGAAGAATACATACCAGGTTTGGGAATTACAAAAGCTGCTTGTGTGGTATGCTACAATTTTTCCAGTGTATCTACAAGTACTCGATCTTTTAATGTCTTAAGTTCTCTTTTGTCGTCCTTGGCAAAGCCTGCTGGGATTTCCCACTAAGCACAGGGAATCTTCCCTTGAGACTCATCTGCCTAGGAGTGTACCACAAAATGATAAAAATGGAGGGCTATAGGGAGCAATGAGACATCATTTTATTTGAAAGAGAGTAGATTTAGATTACATAGTGGGAAGAAGTTTTTTACCCAGAGGGTGGTGATGCACTGGCACAGGTTGCCCAGAGAAATTGGAAGTGGATGCACCATCCCTGGAAGTGTTCAAGGCCAGGCTGGATGGGTCTTGGAGCAACCTGGTCTGGGGAAAGGTGTCCGTGCCCAAAGCAGGGGGCTGGAACAAGAGGAACTCTAAGGTCCCTTGTAACCCAAACCATTTTGTGATACTATGATACTATGAATCTGTTTATAGTCTTCTATATATCGGAGGGCTACAGTCATGTCATTCTTGGTCTTCTTTCTTCTAAAGAAAGTCCTCAAGCTTCTTTGTAACTTTTAAAAATATTTTTTTAATGCTCTTTATTCTATTCTACCAGGTAATCTATATCTTTCAAAAGTGTTGGTTTTTGGGGGGTTTTTTGGTTTTTTTCCAGTTGGATGCAGAATACTGTCTCAGGCCTCTCGATCCCCTTAAAGAAGGTAGATTAGTTTCATGCAGCTCTGTGTTATTTTGAATGTACTGCTTCTTGTACTTTAGTTTATCTCATGTTCTCTTGGATGTGTTTAGACCTATTCTAGTTTAACACCAAGTAGAATTCTAAAATTCTGTCTTGTTTTACCGGTTAGTTAAATTTAAGAGCTTCTCTTGCATAGAAATACTTCTTAAAGATCAAATTAATCACACAAATTATATAGTCCAATTAGATAATTTTTAATATAGTTAGGAATAATATAGAAAAGCAAGTGAAAATTTTCATTTATTAACACTTTTCACATACATTCTCGTATTTACTTCACTAGGACTTCTTTTCCTTTGGAATAAATTCAGGTATCTTTGGAAGACTGCCATGACATTTTTAACAGTCTTTACAGGTGTCAAATGGAGTTCATAGTTGATAAGAACCTGAATAATTTGTTAAGGATTTTTGGCATTAGAACACACAAAAAATTCGCCTAATCCTGTATCTTACCTCCAGCGGTATCCATGAACAATATCTTGAGGAGAATCTACAAGAAAATAATTAATAGAAAATTATGGTAAAACATGCCCAAAGGGCAACTTCCTGAATCTATTTCTTGGTGGTTGCTTATTCACTGAGGAAAGAGGTCCCAAAATTTAATTGTGTTTTGTGCAGAGAAGGTATTTGTAAAATTCACATAGTGCTTAACCTTTCTCTGAGTCCTATAATGGCTTTCTCCTTCAGTTTGCCCTGTAACAGGTTAGTGATACTTAAGAGATTATTATTGAAAAAAATGCTTATTTTTATGTATTTCTTACCTTCAACAGTTTTAAATGACCTTTCAGTTCTGTGAGATGTGCCCTTGATCTTGTATTGCAGGAGTGAGTAAACAAAAAATTCAGCCTTCTGCGAGCTGTTCAGATGACTTCCAATTTGCACAAAAATCATATCCAGATATGACATGGTACCATATTGTTGTCCCTTTCTATTTCTGATGTTTCTGGTTACTTTTGGAGGTATATCAAGGTACTTGAGAGTAACTTGATGCCAGTGATATTACAGACATGGTACTATGTGGTTGCAGATCATGGTGTGAAGTGAGGGGCAGGATATCTTTTTAGTCCAAACTGGTGGGAACCCCTGATACTCTCAACTCCTTAACGTTCTTGTGAGTATAATTGTGATGAATTCTCAGTCTGAAGAGGAAAAGTGAAACATCCCACAAGCCCCAGTAATACAGCTCACAGTTCTTGCACCATCCCACAACTTCTACTGAAAACTAACCCAAACAATCACGTAACAGGGTCATTACAGTCTGAAAGTTTTGATTCAGAATTTTAACATTTAAAGATTTGTTTTGCTCCTGTTTTTTCTGTCTACACCCTGTGATATTACCTCTCTCCTTTACAGGATGTAAAGCTAAAACCCAGATCCTTAGAGTCCAAAGATACCAAAAAGTTGGTTTGGCTCAGGGTGGCAGTGACCACATAAAAGCTGTAAGTTTTTCCTTGTTTCATGTGGCTTTTTAGTAGGTTGAACAACACAAATAGCAGAGTGAGGCTGCATAGTGCATCGGAACTTACTGTAGTTCCTTAAAAAAAAAAGGATGATAAAGAGAGAAAGACTGAGTATAAAGAAATGTTCAGCTGAGCATATTTTATGATCTTCTAAGCATTAACAGGTAAACAGAACCCAAAAAGCATATATATAGTCAATAAAATAAGCATTTTTCGTTGCCAGTTTTATGGGTATAGTTTCAGGAAGAGCTTGAGTCTAAATAATTAGCAGAGATGAAACTTTATTGATAGGTGATGCTAATTGTCAAGTGTTTTAAATTTAGTTTAGATCACTGCTCTTCAAATGTGATATTTCCTAGCCAGTTAATCTGAGAATCGAAACTGGTAATGGGCCTAGTAGATGCATGAAAATCTGTGGTCTGAGCAGGATTATTCAGTCAGACCAATGTCATCTAAGTCCAAAGCATCCTCTTCAGCAGTGGCCAAAAGAAGATGTGCAGGACAAGGTCTGTGTAAGGTAATGTGCCAGTCTGTCACATGTGGTTTCCTGAAGGTGTGTGGTATATATGTAATCTCCATTCGTTCCTCTGCCTTGAACTTTTTCAATCTCCCATTGGGATCACGTCAATGTAGAGCATCCGACATGCTGTGGTAGAAATTCCGTAACCTGTTATGGTCGTCTTTTTGGCTTATCTATCTGCTCCTGAATAATTTCCATGAGTAAGGTAATTTCTGTTGTAAATACACTGGGTGCAGTTGTTCACCTCCTTCAGAGGCTTTTTAAAGTTACCAGTGAGACTTTTCCTGAAGTTACAATATACTCATAATGGACAGTTTAAAATACGGAAAAGTGTTTCAGCTAATTTCAGACAGAATTAGGCTTGTAGTCTAACTAGTTTACCAAGCTTCCCCTACTATCAGAACAACAGAAGCTTCTGGAGGGTGATTCATTCAGTTTATTTTAGGCATCCATTTTTGACTGGATTGAGTTGCTTTTTGGAGGGCTTTACTTCGGGAGGAATATGGATGGCCAGCTCGGACAATCTGCTCCACTTCTAAAACTAAAAATAGGTGCTGTAAATCCCAGTCTAAGAACTCATAAATAGTACTTACTTTGAACTTTTGAAATTTGGAAAGACATTGTAAACGGAGAGCAAAGGACTACTACGCTGATGGAGTAACAACGCACAAGTATATTAGCATCCTCTTCCAAGGTGCTCCCAAGGGCTGCATGAATGAGGCAGCCTGGTAGCAGAAGCGTAGGCCTAGAATACAGAAAAAGTCTTGTTGGATGGATCCTGATGGATTCGGGTCAGACTCAAATATTTTTCCAGAGAATTGTTCGGGTCAGATATGCTGCTGAGAGGAGAAGCGTTACAGTAGCTGCTAAACTGAGCAGATGACAGATAAAACTTTATGTTCCTACCATGCAGAATGTGTCTGTTATCCATAGTACAAAGGTCTGAAAAGCATTGTTTGCTATAGCTTTCACTGTGTAGGCTGTATGACTTGGGCAAATCCTGAACAATTTCTCGGTTTGATGATTTCTACTGATGCAGAGTTAGTGAGAATGCTCCAAGGGTTTAGCAATGCACACCTGTTTCCTTTCACCTCATACAAATGATTTATTTGCTAATGAATAGTCCAAATAATCATGTTGATGCACTTACTTATGTTGTATTGACACAAAACTGTCGGCATGAGTTTTCCAGAGAGACTGAACTTGGATTGCACTCTTCCATCAGAAGTGACCCACATGTGCTCACTTTTCACACACAGAGCTATGAGGCAGCTGCATTGCTCTGGATTCCCTATTTGGGCTGGTTGCTTACACACATTCTGAGGAGTTCCATTGTTCATGAATGAACCACCAATGGCCTACTCGCTTCTGTGCATGTAAACAAATTTTGCCTCTCCTTTTTTCCAGCTGGTTATATAGGTATGTGGCTGCTTACAGAAAAAGCCTGGGGCCCTGTAGAAACGCTGCTGCTCTGGAACCAAGACTTACTAACAACAGCAGCTAGGAAGGTGCTGGCACCTTGTGACAAATTCTTGACAGTCATGTAAGTGTGTAGTCCCTGTTACTCATCCCTGCTCACCAGTCATTAATACTTTTTCAGGGAAGAGCTTTCTGGACGTGTTTCCAGCCTACATCCCCAAAATCAGTCCAATTTATGTCCTGTTTCTTGCTAACGTTGATAATGTCATATCTTTTTCTGTCTGGTATTTTAATCTGAATACAGATGACACATAATATCCTTGAAATGAGCAAAAGCTCAATCAGTCAGGAGTTAAATGGCTTCACTTCCACTAACTGAGATGATCTTGGTTCAGCAAAGAGGTTGGTTAAATATTTCTTGAGTACTGAGTATGAAAAATGTATCCATCCATATGTGGGCAGAGAACACCCAGTTTGAAATTCTCAGGCAAAACCTTTTGCTTTTTTTTTTTTTTTTGTTAAACACCATGCTTTTCAACAATCCAGACATGATCAATGTTTCAAAATTATGAATCATAATGCAAAATGTGAGTCATAAAAGACCTCATTTCCCAAAGAGCAGCAGAAAACCAATCAGAAAAAAAAAAAAAAAATTGTATTTTCAGTGAACTGGCTAGTATATGCACCTGAAGGTCTTAGCCTAAATGTTGTGACATGTTTTCTTGCCTGTGTCTGTGCATGTGTTTTATCCTCATCCAACAACTGTTTTGATGCTATTAGGAATCTAGAAGAAATGAAGCTGTTCAGTCACTAAACCACACGTCCTCTCTACAGAAACATGAAGTCTTATGACTTAAAGTCTGAAAATTTACCTAGCCATGTCAGTATCTAAATCAGTGTTGGATATTTCTTCCTTTTCCCAACCAGCTCTTTCTCAAACCCACAGAATTTTTTCTATTCACTTAGGTAGGCACTGGATTGAGCCATTTCACGATTCCTGTTGTATGATAATACTATCAGCAAGGGTTGAGCACTGTTGATATTGGATCTGAATCAATTCCCTAATTGCTAGTGGTTTAAAACCAGGTGGCAATTTTTTTATATAGCAGGAATGTGACCCTGTCTGTAGGAACTTGGGATGAGTTTTTAGAAACTTTTATTCCAAGCAGAGCTCTCTGAAACAATCCTCATGGCCCTCCAAATCTCTTTCTTTCTGTTGTATTAAGGCAGAGTGCAGAAATGGAGTCACCAGTAGTTGATTTTATGTGGGATGAATGTACTTCTAGCGGCTGTAGCTACTAGATGGATCAAGCAAAGGTATTATGACTATCCCATGCATGTAATTGTAACCATAAATTAGTTTTATGTGCCAGCATGACTCGCTTCTAGACAACAATCTAATTGAGCTGATGACACATGTGTCTCCAAATTCCACTCTTTGGCTTTTACCTCTTTCTTAAAATAATGGCAAGTCAGACATTCTGAATAGGGCAGAAATCTTCAAAACAGAACTCAGAAAAACTAGGCTTTATTTCAAAGTTAATATCCTGGCGAGACTTGAGGGAAGGCTTGACTGCGTTTGTGCGTCCAGCTCAGCCAGCTCATGCTTCCAAATGGAAATTTTGTGAGACGGTTTTTGGTTTTGTTTGATGACCTCGGACAAGTCAGAAGTAGATGGTTTATCCGTGTTTCACACTGTGTTCTGGTTTTGCTCAAGCATGAGGCTGTCAAAGGCAACAGATCTATGTAAAAAGAAAACAGAGGTGCAGATAACTACAAACTGGGCCACCTTTATTGGCAAAATTCATGTATTAAGCTTGAAGAAAGTCAGCCCAAAATGTGGTGAATACTGAACAGCCACAGCTCCATGTATTGCTCATCTTTCTACTGTAGACTGCTGCAGCTGGGCATTATTAAGTACAAACCAGCTGAATGCATCTGTGCCAGTGTAATATTGGGAATTTAATCACTTGATCTGTTTGTACCCTTATGGAGACCGTTTCCCCAGGAAGGTCAGAGGATTTCAAACACAAATCCCAATATGTATTCCATATCCTGGAGTGGATCATCCAGCTGTGGTATGTTTTGAACAAAGGAAATTAGGCCTTTTTGGTAAAAAACACAGGTTCCAGCTGCCATCATTCAGGCTGTTATCCTTTAGACCTTTTCTTCTGCTTCCAGTTCCTTCTATATTAGAATGCTTTCTCAGTGGCAACTTAATCTTGCTTTTTGTTTAATTTATAAATGGTATCTCACTATTCATCTGGGACTTTAGGAGGAAGATGGCATTTGACAAATTCTGAAATGAACAGCAACTCTGACTCATGCATGTGTCACATAGAGGACAATAACATTATCAGCAGCTACAGAAATAGAAGGAGACTTACTGGGGAAAATCTCTTGTTTTAGCCTCAAGTTTAGGGTGAAGCCCCAAACTGGTGAATAGCATTGCAATATATCACCAAATTCTACAATGGTTTGGAAGAGATCATCTCGTCCCAGCCCCTGCCGCGGGCAGGGACACCTTCCACTAGACCAGGCTGCTCAGAGCCCCACCCAACCTGGCCTTGAACACTTCAAGGGGTGGGGTATCCACAGCTTCTCTGGGCAACCTGTGCCAGAGCTTCACCACCCTCACAGGGAAGAGTTTCTTCCCAATATGTAATTTAAATCTGCCTGCTTTCACTTGAAAGCCATTATGTAGTGATCACCATTACTAGGACAAAGGGTGAGAAGTCCCTCTCCGGCTCTCTTGTAGCCCCCTTCAGACAGTGGAAGGCTTTTCTAAGGTCCCCCTGGAGCCTTCTTTTCTCTGTGCTGAACAACCCCAGCTCTGTCATATATTTTGCTTTCATGGGAAAATTTTTCAATTCTCCTTAGAAAAGAGTATGAGAATTACTAAGATACACTGGATTCTTTGACCACAAAAAAATCCAGCATACAAAATGTTTGAATGAAACAGTAAAGTCCTATAAATCCACATGAAAAGGAAATGATGGCATATTTGGACCACTATAAAAAACTAGATCATATGTAAAGAACAAATGTTCAAACTGAAGAGATAGTAGCTAAGATATGGCAATGTTTCAGTTTTCCTAAGGCTTGTTCCACTGACAGTCCTACTGTGGAACCTCCCTTGTTGTTGCAAGGGGCTTTTGTCTTTTTCACAGATAAAGTGTCTTCTCCCATGAAAGCAAACTGCCTTCCTATCACACACTTTCTACAGATTCACAGGTTATACTTTTTTCTCTTTTTTTTTTTTTTTTTCTTTTAGCAATTCTTTTTCCTTCTGACAGGGTTGAGATAACCATGACCATGGCTTGCCTGTTTACCTAACCTTATTTCCTCTCACCTTTACATAACAATAAACTTCAAGGCTAATAGCAGTTCCTCATACCATCTCTCTCTCTGAATAAACAGTGAGACCTTTCTGGCAATGTCCCACCACCTCTCTCTTTCTCAAAAGGGGTCTCCCTCTGTTTTTGCTCTTCTGTTTCCCTTTCCTATAAACCCTGTGATTAGCTCTGTTCTGCCTTTGTCAGCTCAGGCACTAGAGTTGCACAGTAGCAGATCCTGTGTTCCTTGTATTGGTTATTGGACTGGCTGCATGGCTAGTTTAGTTTATTGGCTATATGATTTCCAGTGTCTGAGAGCAAAAGACACTGAATATGGAAATGTACAGCATGACAGAATGATAGGGAAAAACTGTAACATCTGTTGTAATCAGGAGAGGGTAGTCCCTAGAATATATCTTTCACAGTGTGTCTTCAAAAAGACCCAATATCTATCATCTGCTTGAAAAGCAAATGAACCCGATATTAAAGGAGTTTTATATTGAGGGACAGAAGAATCTATGGACCTAAAGCAACCGATTTGCCTGATGTATGCATCAGACTAATTCAGATTATCATCAGACACAGAAAGAGGTCCTTTTTGATTTGTAATCCTTCCTCAGGTAACACTTTGGCTGAAGATGGTGATACATTCCTTGAATGACTAAGAAGAAAACACTTAGGCTGCAGATAGATCTCCTGCTTACTATGATGTTTAAGCATACCTCCTTTTTACTTCTGTACCAGGGGAATAATTGCTTTGTAGCCTCAGAGCAACATTAACTGAACCTGAAGCAGAATTACCAGTCTGTAAAGCAGCTCTTTGGGCCCAGCTCGCTCTTTACACTGGTCTGTTATTTGCCCAGCTAGCAGGAAAACATCACTTTGATTTTGCTTCAATCCTATTTTTGGTAGGCCTGAGGGTGGAAGGAGAAATATTACCTATCTTGGAATTGGAGAGAAAAAAAGATAGGAGACTCATGCCAGGTCTTCAAGATTTTATTTAAGTTATGGTTGGTTTCTCTCTTTCTTTAAATTGTGTGCGTTTGTCTGACCCCAGCAAGTGGTGTGACGTGCTTTCACCATACAACTTCTTAAACTAACAGTTATCTTTGGCAGATAGCATAACTGCTCAGGCTCTTTTACATGTCTGGGGTTCTTACTGTGGTCAGCACTTCAAGTATAGCCCAACCTAAATGATCTGAGGAGAAAACATGGAAATGAAATTAGTTTTTCCAGTTGTGAACAAATGGCTTTAGAAGTTATTAACATTTTACAAGCATTTAAGGCTTTTGTTAGAGCTTTGAAGCAGACCTGCAATTGTTAACACTGTTGATGTCTCCATTGTAAAAAAATAGCCTTTAGAGTTTACTATTTGGCTCCTTGTAACAATATTCAAATCCAAGCTTATTTCACATTTCATGTCTCTATAAAATTGTTCTATATATATTTTTACAGTGGCATTTGGGATTGATCTCAGAGTCTTTTGTTCCTGCTGAAGCTAGACTCCATAACATTCATTTTAATTTTTGGAATAATAATCTTTAAGGTCTTTTTAAAATAGTTTTCTTTTATTTTGTAAATGATTAGTCTATTTACCTAAACCAAAACACAGTAAATCTTTTTCCTAGCATTTTGGACACTATCATATTAACATTAACTCCTTTTGGACTTCCTGCTGTCATAAAGCCTGAAAGACAACTTCAACAGCAATGTATGAGCTGGATTTGTGAGTGCTGATGCTACTTAAAAACTTCCTCCAGGCCATAAGCACACGTTAAACACTCCTGGTCCGACTACTGGACTTCCTTTACACAGCAAAGCACACTAGCACTAGCACTAGCACCCTTATCATGCAGCAGGAATATGCAGGCATGGTCTACCAGGCCTCTTCCTAGTTAGTAAGGCACAACTTCTCTTTCTGTGAACCTTGCAGAGATCAGCGCTAATATTGGGGGTTTTTTTGCTTCTTTTTCAAAATCCACATGAAACTTCTGGGAGAACGGGAAGGAGAAACACAACAACGGAATGGTAACACCCAACTGTTTATGTGTTTATCTTGTGCTTTGCTCATGTAATTATGGCTAATGCATCAGCAAAGGGCAAGAAATAACCCTTCAGATGACAGCCGACTGGCTCAAGCTGAAACAAGCAGAATGAAAGCAGTGCTTGGGAAGGTAAAAACACATGGTGCTGTTCCAACATGTGCCCGTGGGCATTCAACCTACTACAGTCCAAAACCTTTGCAATCCCCTTCCCGCCAAGTCTGGGTGACTGCCTTCCTGCTGCTTCCGGCCTCAGGAGGAGGCTGTGTTCAGAGTGCAGGCCTGGCCACAGCAGCCACACTCACTGTGGGGGCTGTTCTCCTGCACCCAGCTGTGATGCCAGCCCCGGGTTCTGGGGTAATGTGGCTCATGAACCCCTTGTCAGCGCCGTGCTCGCACTCACAGCCAGGTCCCGCCTCGCTGGTGATGCCGCTTCAAGCTTTTGGTTCTAATTTCACTAACAATAGATGAACCCCTAGGTCCTGAACTGGTCTCAACCATTGCAGCAACCACTTCCATTACAGCAATGCAGACCATGAAACTGAGGAGGAAGCTTGTGAAATTGGGAACTAATGTTCTGTGATATTCTGATTGGAAGATAAACCCCCCCCCCTCCCAANGGAGAAATTTGAAGGGGAAAAAATACAAGATTGAATAAGTCGTGTTATGTTTTGTTAGTTAAGACTGATATTTTGGTTTAAAAAATATTTTTTCTTTTTTTTTTTTTTTTTTTTTTTTTTTTTTTTTTTTTTTTTGATGATGATAATAGTAAGGACTTAGAGGAAAACATAAAATGTTTTATTAAACTAGTGTTGCTGATAAAGGAGTTGGAAAAGCTTATGGGTGGATGGGTGGATTATCTTTCCTCCAGGCTCATTACTGAATGTTTTTCTGTATTTTTCTCTTGCATTAGTTACTCATCATAAATTACATTCTCCTTGTGTTCAACTACATTTCTCATTCCAAACAATTTGCCTTATTTTCACACCTGCTGACCTAACCTGCCTCAATTTACCTGCATTCCCAGTAGAACTGTTGCTAGTGCTATTCATTTTTTTGTGCTGACACTATTACCAGCTAGTCTAATAATTTTTAAAAGTTGTTTAATATTTTATTTGTTTTCCTTTAATAGGTATTGTTTTCAAAATGACCTGCATAAATGGTGAGTTTTTAAACAGGAAAACAAGAAATTTATATTTCCTTCTTAGTTTTGAAGGCAAAAGTTTGACAAAAAGAGACTGTTATTTGGAACAATTGTGACTGAGATTTTCCATCTTCCAGATGTTTAGAAATGGATCTGAGTTGAAACATAATATCAAAACACTCAGAAAATTGGTCAGTGCAGCCATTCCAATTTGTATTATAATGAATACCCAGTTCTGGCCTGTGGCTAGACTGTGCAGAGATTTAGAATAAATTGTAAGAGAGGGAATTCTCTGGATACTTTAGAAACAAAAGTATGTATTTTTATTCTCTTTTAGAGAGAAAAATAAGAGAAAATATTTAATAAGACATAGGTTGAGGGGGCCTTAACCTCCCAGAATCTCTGCAGAACCCCGTGGAAGATAACATAGTTTCCTGAGTGCTTTCTTTGGAGATCAATTTCTCTGTTTAGTTATTTGCACAGGTGAATGTAAGGCAATGAATTTAAGGCCAGAATTAGGCTTGTAGAAACATTATTGTTCTTGATGAGTCACAAAAAAAGAAGTTAGCTTGATCTTTGGATCAGATTGCATGTGAAGGGCTAATACTTGGAGAAGCCACCCTTTTCTGAGGCTTATACGTGATTCTGAGCCAAAGTAAGCATAAATGTATAAAACTGTGTTAAAGATCAAGAGGCAATCACACTAAAGGGGTTTTTTTTTTGACTGACAGCCTAAGAAGAAACTGTGACTACTGTAAAATTAATGACTTTCTTTGAAATTTTGTAGAAATCACTGCCCTGGCCATACCAGACTCATGTTTAACTCACTGCCTTCACTCAAAGGCTCCAAACCTGACTTAATTCATTCTAAATCACACTGCTCTGAAGCAGAAAAATGAAGACATAACATGATTCAGTTTAATAACACTCCTGTCTTCCCAAATGTACTCTTTTCTGTAGTCAAATGTGTAATAAGAGACTTGGCTGAGCTCCCAGACTTGCTGAGCACCACAAGAACATGATACAAATCACTCAATGCCATAACAAAGAAATGTATAATGATGCAGTGAATACCATACAAACCTCCCACAAAGAACTTTTGCCGTGAGTTAGCTGAATTCCCGAACAAATGAAATACAGGACTTGAGAGGAAAAGCAGAGGCAAGCATCTCTGTGCAGTTTCTCCATCTAATCAGCAAAATGACTCTGAGACAATTTTGCTTAAAGTGCTTTTTAAAATTTGGATTACTGTGTTTAAATCAACAGGAAGAACTTTCATTATAAAGTTGAAGACCACACAGTGGTGTACACTGCCCTTCTCAAAGCATAAAATCCCGATGAAGAGGCTCAGGATCAGAGTCAAACTTTTTCCTTCTGTCATATTACTGAGGAGCTATCCCAGGTAAGCTTATATAATGGTTTTAGAAACGTATGTGTCAACCTAAGGTTCATATTTCTTTGTATCAGACATGAGAAGTGAGATAACATTTTGAAAAAGAAGGAATGAGTTCCTTTCAGACAACTGAAAAGTAAGTCTGGAAAAGCATTTAGGAGTCTAGTGTGCGTCTTCGGTATCCAAACTGAATGAGCAATGTACAACTCCTAGTTCCCTAATTAAACAGAGGGACCACTTATTTGCAACCAGTGAACCTTATCATCTAGAATATTGCTTCTTGACTTATCCTGAGATATTTTCTGTTAGTAGTGCCTAAATATCACTCAATAGTGCACACTTGAATTTCCCGAAGAAGGTTATCCCTTGAGTTTTCTGAGTTATCTGACAGCAGGACTAGGCTATGATCATGGATCCACTGCTCACCCATGGCAACTCCACCCACCTAGACAGAAAACATAAAACTGGTGAAGTTGATTCCACTAATCTTAGTGCAGTAAAACTTCAACGCACAATGCGCATTCAGGAATGGCAGCCTGTGGTTCAGCAATGCTCTGGATGTACTGCATATTTCCCATGAAAACCAGAATTTCTGGGGCCACTGTTTGCCAAAATGCAAATTAACTTTCTCCTAAGTGCATTAACAGTTCCAGGGAATGTAGCCAATTGCAGGAAGTTATTTATGGACATTTTCGGAATACACAGTGTAGCACTGAGGCTAGGACTCACACTTCTGTACACGTGCTCTCACCACTAGGCCATTACCAAAAATGTGGCACTACCAGGATCTCTCCCCATCTTCTAAAAGAGTAAAGTAACCAGGCTCCCACACCAAATGGGAAACATAAGTTAGGCGTGCATTTGAGACTGTTACCCACGTTTATACCGAATCATCTGATGTGGTGCTGCAGATGGTGCACAGGTCTAGAAGGCTCTTAAGATGTCTTTGTCCATCACTGCTCCTGTTGCCCAGTGTGGGTGTTCTTGTCTTCTTTGTACTGGCTCCTGTGAATGCTGTAGTCCAGGGTGTAACTCACAGAGGTTTTGCTGTACGCTGCAGTTGAAAACTTCAAAGTCTGATTCCACATAATTAAGTCACTTCAACCACGGAGCAACTGTTAAGTGAATGAAGTAAAGGTCCAGTGGTTATCATTAACTTCTGGCTAAAGATTTTTGGCTTTTGGTGGTAGGAGATTTCTTTAGTTGCCATTTCCAGGGAAATGTGCTACTCTGGATGGCTGGGGCCCATTAGCTGTTCTGAGGTGGGTCTAGAGAAACACACAGACTTATCTAAATGCCCTGAACCTCTGACCTTAAATACATATCTGAATGTCTCTGGAGAATAGATGAGTACTAGGGAAGTCCGCCTAATGGTGTTTTTTTGTCTAGCAGGAAATACTGAAAGCATGGACTTCCTGTAACAGTGGTTACTTATAATTCAGCTGCAAACAAGAAGATTACATCAGGGAAATGAAAAGTTGACAGCAAACAGTAACATTTTTAATAAAGAAAATATGGGGACTGGTCACACTTTCAGCAGCCCAAGGCAAATGTGAATTCCTTATTTATGCATTAAAGAATATATAAAATTTCTCTACAGACATTAAATGCTCCATTTAAAAGAACACCTCATAATATATTCCTTTTCAGGTGTTCAAGCTCTTGAGAGCCTAAATATTCCTTTCTGTGGGACTACTCTGCTTAATTCTTTAAACATGGTTTAGAACATCTATGATGCCACTGCAAATGTGAACACAGCTGTGGGTGGTAAATGGTAGAGGTTTTTTCAGTTTATTTGAAATATTTGACACTTTTTGTTAGCCTTGGGCTTCAACCCCCCAAAAGTGAGTGAAATGGATGATCTTAGGGTTACTGACTCATATTTCCTAGTCTCATGATAATAAAATAGAGTAAGAACAAATATGGAGAAATTAAGAAATAACTTGGGACCAATTATGAGCTGGGGTGCCTTCAAGAAAAACAGTGATGTTAAAAAATAAATAATCCTGTTTCATTTTAGAGTCTGGCTGCAGAGTGATTTTTGAAAAATCTTTCTCCCTAAGCTTAGCAGCCAATAGGAAGGTAGCAGCTGGAGTATTTTTGAATAAATACTTTTAAAGGAATATAGACTCTTTCATCCTTGGGGAAAAAAATAAAAGTGCCTGGATGAGTGTGCAAAACACAGGAAATTGGATTGTTATGGGGATTGTGAAGCCTGGATTATGAACCTGCTTTCTTTGCAGAAAGACAGAACACAATTTAAACCATAAAACACCATTCATTGGAGGCATTTCCCCAACACCTCGGAAGGGAGCAGAGCACAGTCAGATCTGTGTTAAAGGGCTTTTCCACTACTTTTCCACTTCTGCTGCCATCAACAGTTATCTTCTAGGGAGGACTCTGCATCAAAGCTAATAAAGTGATGCGCCTGGTTTTTCATGTTTAGAACCTCCCAGGATGGACATTCCACCTTCTCTTTGAGTAGCCTGTTGCAGTACTGTGATGCCGTCCCAGTGGAGAAATCTTTCTAGTCTCCAGTCTGAAACTCATAAACTTTATCTTGTGGCTGGCATCTTTGTTCTGTAACCTGCCACTAGGCTAAAGAATTCAGCTCCATTGTCCCTGTTAACTTCTTTAAGTCATTATGGGCGGAAAGCATTTGACCTTCATTTTGGAAATCGGAATGAACAGATGATTTCTTCTCTCTGGAACAGCAAATGAAAAATGTCCCTTGCAGGTCCTTGTGCCTCTTCTCTAAGAGGGGCTACTTCATCTACGTTATGAACCTAGTAGCAACAAAAGATGATTTGAAGCAAAATATTCTGCTGTGTGATCCCACGAACAGGATTTAAAAATGAAAAATTATAATAGATTTTTATTTCCTGCCTTATGTATCCAAAGCACATTTTCAGAGTATGGACTGCTCTCAATGCTGCAATCAAGTCTGGCTCTACAGACCTGACAGAAGCACAAAAGATACCGTGACATATTAGGGTATCAGTAGTGCATAGCAACACAGTGTTTGAATTTGAGAACAGTTTCATCTCTCATGCACTTTTTGGTTATTTCCACCTAGGGCAATTGTCATGGTTTAACCCCAATCAGCAAATCTGCCCCACATAACCACACACTTATTCCCATGGTGGGACAGGGGAGAGATTTGGAAAGGTAAAACTGAGAAAACTTGTGGGTTGGTACAAAAACTGTTTAGTAGGTAAAGCAAAAGCTGTGCATGCAGCGCATCCCTTGGGCAGGCAGGTGTTCAGTGATTCCTGGGACACCAGAGCTCCATCACACATGAAACGGTGACTTGGAAAGGCAAATGCCATCACTCTGAACATGTCCCTTTCCTCCTTCTTCCACCAGCTTTGTGTGCTGACCATGGTGCCATATAGTATGGAATGCCCATTTGGTCAGCTGGGGTCAGCTGTCCGTTTTAACTTCTTGTGTCCCTTTTTAACTTCTTGTGTGCCTTTTTAACTTCTTGTGTGCCTCCAACCCCCTCCAACCCCCAGGGGGGGATGAGGAGCAGAAAAGGCCTCAACTCTGAGTAAGCTCTGCTCAACAGTAACTAAAACATCCCTGTGTTATCACTATGTTCAGCACAAATCCAAAACACAGCTCCATACCTGCTACTATGAAGAAAATTAACTCTACTCAGCCAAAACCAGCACAGGAATGGAACAGAATCATATCAGTTTCCATCCCACCAAGCGTAAACACGTTGGCTTTCAACTCAAACTGCAGAGTATGTAATTCTTCCTAACACTTTTTGGAAAGGGGTGCTGTTACACTGAGTGATGAGAGAATCCCAGCTTGAGGTGAAAAGTTCTGTGTTTTGGACATTGCTCCAGCTGTATATATGTTGTTTATGCGTGCACATTTTCAAGAGAATAATATTTGAGAAGGCATATTAAGGGCTGTAAGACATTATTGCAGTAGGGCCCATTACTGAATAGCAGCACTGTGTACTCCAGGGAACTGTCATCTCCTCTTTACAAACCCATCACAGTCCATCTGCTAACACTGGCTCCTCTAAGACGTAAGGGATCAATTGACTCACTGAAAAGTCTATCCAACAAACCCCTAGCTGCATGCACTGCATACAGCAGACATCCCTCTGGGGCTAGCCATAAACTCTGTATCATGTGGGCTGTGATATTCATGTTTATTCTGCTGCTCCCTAAGCCAATCTCTCATGTGCTGTTCACCAGACAATGTTTGATATCCCTCTTCCTCCCTGAAAGTATGATCCTGTAGAGAAAGAAGAACATAGCGAGAATTCATTCACATTAGGCTTTCTATAATGATAATGGAGGCACAGGACAAAAAGCCTTTTCCTACTTCAGCTTTAAAACATTTTTCCAGCTTTAGTGGGAGAGAATTCAGGAGCCATCAAGAGAAGCAGACAGAATCCTTAGTGCCAAAGTGAAGTGTCTGTGTTCTCAAGATCTTAACACTCCTGAAGAGAGATGTGGAATAAGTCTTCTGGAGATGTCAGCAAGACCACAAATGGCTTGAGAAGAATTAAGTGAAATTTAAAAATAATAGACTACAGGTGGGCTGTGGGAAGACCCCCAGTACACAAGGAATATGTGTTTGGCTTATACCAAGAAGCCTTGCAGCTGTGTTTTCAATATAAGCTGAAGTCTGGGACATAGCAAGATTTAGTTAGATGGCATGTAAAATGGAATGATAGCAGCTATAGCATATAATTATATGATTAATTCAGCAAACCTAGCTGCATTAGATACTTCTTGCCTGTGTCTTGAGAGACACAATAAAGACGCTCTCGCACCTGCCAGGTTCAGCAGAAAGGAGGAAAAATGGATGGATTTATTTACATTATCTTATTTTTATACAAGTCCCAACTCCACAAGGGATTGGAGAGCATGTTACTTCTTTCTCAATCCCACTGGAGAAGAAAGGTGCTCATCAAAGTTGTCATATTACAAAAGGAATGAAAAACAGAAAATACCGTTAAGTAAACACTGGCTATTATTTACATGAAACTGTGTGAGAAAGAATCTGACTCCAAAGTTAAAAACAGAAGGCTTACAAAAACCAGGGCAACACTTGCCCAATGCATTGTTAATTCTCTGTGAGTAATGTAAGTCTAAACTTATAATGCAATATCTATATTATGGGAAAAGGGTCATCTGAAATAGAGACAGGATCAAATACCAAAACAGAGTAAAATGACAGATAAATTCAATCTTTGATTCCTAATTTTCAAAAGTTAAGATGATTTGAAACAGCATTATGAAGGCTGCGTATAATCAGTGTATTTTGTACAAACTGTCATATTTGATTCCTGTCTTCAGGAACAACTAACACAAGCAAGGATTTCAAGTTTGGCAACTGTGTGCCCTGTATTCATCCCCACAGGCCCCAGAAGGATAATTCTTAAACCTACAAACTGTCTCGTGCGGCTTTTTTTTTTTTCTTTTTTTCTTTTTTTTTCTTTTTTTCTTTTTTTTCCCCTGAAAGACTATCCAGTTACTTAGTGCTGTGTTGGGAGTACCTGAGGAAATAGTAAAAGGAAATACAACTGAGAGCCACTGTGGCTTGACTCCTCTCCAGATACTTTGAAAATATTTTGGCAAAAACAAGCTTTTAAGTAAAACTGTTTCCTTTGGTAACATACCGAGGACTGCAGGTTTTACATTTTTGTACTTAGTGTGGAGGGCCAAAAAAAAACCAGCCCCTTGTGTGAGAAGGTTGTACACGTGGTAGTAATATTGGTGGGGAAGAAAGAGAGAGCAAAGCAGGGGTGAAGAGGGTGGGGAATTTGAACAAGATGCAGAAAGAAGACAAGGAGACAACATAATACAAGTATCTATTTTCTACTGGCATGACAAACTGCACAGTGCTGCAAGAAGGAAAATATCTTTGGGTACTTTAGACTTCTAATGAGTGGCGGTGTGATGGTTTGTTCATCAAGGGATGACTGTGGTGAAAGAGAAGAAAACCGTGATTTCTTTTACTTTGTTTGGTCATCCAGTGGTGTCAATGAGGGAACTCTTGAACTGACAAGTATCAGTTGGATTTCCTTTTCTTAAAGGAGATTCCTTAGGGTACTTAATACTTTTTCTCTCTGACCTTTTTATTAAGAATCAAAAGAAGCGCCATGAAAAGCTTTCTGAAGTTCTCTAAAGTTTCTCTGGGTTCTCTAAAGCCAAGCCCATCGCAGGCCACATCCAGAGCCCCGTGGGCAGCAGGGGAGGGAGGGGATTCTGCCCCTCTGCTCCGCTCTGCTGAGACCCACCTGGAGCCCTGCATCCACCTCTGGGGTCCCAGCACGGGAAGGACAGGGACCTGCTGGAGCAAACCCGGAGGAGGACACCAGTGTGATGGAGCACTTCTCCTATGAAGAAAGGTTGATAGAGTTGGGATTGTTCAGCCTGGAGAAGAGAGGGCTTAGGGGTGACCCAGCTGTGGCCTTCCAGTACCTGTGGGGAGCCTGCAAGAACTATGGAGAAGGAATATTTGCAAGAGCATATAGTGACAGGGCAAGGGGAAATGGCTTCAAACTGAAAGAGAGTAAATTTAGAATAGGTATTAGGAAGAAATTCTTTACTATGAGGGTGGTGAGGCTCTAGCACAGGTTGCCCAGAGGAGCTGTGAACTTACCCTCTCTGACAGTGTTCAAGGCCAGGCTGGATGGGGCTCTGAGCAACCTGGTCTAGTGAAATGTGTCCATGTCCGTGAATGAGCCTTCCAACCCATAGTTACGAGGTCTGTGAATATTCAAATTAATTAAACAAATCATTAGTACCTTTGCCCTTCAGGACTGATTTCTTTCTTTAGAAGATCTTTGTGTTTGTTTAGCTGCCACTGATTACAACATGCCCGAATCCCAAGTCTCTTACACTTGTTTCCATGCTGTCCCACTCTGTATATATCACTCACAAGTGGCATAACAATTGGCATTCAAGAGGATAGTGTAAGTCATTCTCATTATTCACCATAAGCAAATTAGCCAGATAAGCATAATGTAAACACTTCTCTTAAGTTGTTCATTTCCAAATACAAAAATTATAACTCCTTATCACAGCCTTCAGGCACATACATATTTATGTGTTCCTTTCAATTTTTGTTCAACTTGTGAGAGGCTTTTTTTTAGGCTGAATTACTGTTTTTTCCTGCAGGAATATTCACCTTGCCACAACGGGTCAAATTCTTTCTGCTTTGGATGGAAATGCAGTGGGTTAATGCCTTTTCACATCACAGCTTTTCCTCAGAAGAATACCTTTTTCCCACTAAAGCCACTTGCTACTGGGAAGGATTCAAGGAAGCCATTCTTTAAAAATAGCTGTAGGATGGAAGTAAACTTGACTGGGATTACACAGGTGCTGACTTACACTTTTGTCAGCAGGGTAGTGATGTGGAAGTATTGTATTGTAAGTTACCAAGCATATAAGGTGCAAACTTTGAAGTTGTCGGAAGACAAGGCTGCAAATCAAAAAGAAAAAAGGAAGAAGGTGTAAGTAATGAGCATGGGGATGGTGAGGATTGGACAGAACTGAGTTGTTTTGGGAAGCAAGTCTCTGGAGAGGTTGTGTTAAGCAAGAGGCAGAAGGAGCACACT
This sequence comes from Platysteira castanea, assembly GCA_013397175.1. Lineage (NCBI taxonomy): Eukaryota > Metazoa > Chordata > Aves > Passeriformes > Platysteira > Platysteira castanea. Next base: position 53,181 of record VYXC01002363.1, read on the forward strand.
GATACAAGGCTTTAAAAAACTGTAATGGAGCTGAGTTTTGATACTTGAAAAGGAAGGCAAATGGACCTATTCATTTAATGAAAGTATTTGAAATCATAGAACTAGTTTCCATTTGAACAAAGAATTTGGATTGATTCTTATTTAGCTGAACCAGTCAGAACTAATATGAAATTAAATCTGAGGTGCTTTTCAGGGGGAGAAAAATGAAACAATGCATAATGTCCAGTAACTGGCAACTTGCCTCTTTCCTGTACCATGCTAAATCATTTTTCTCAGATGCTGAACTTCATTGTTCTTTGTACCTTGTTGAATTCCGAAGTTATTACACACTGAAATCTAGTACATTTAACCATGTCTGTGTAGGCGACTTCTAACAGTTCCTTAATATGCCCTGTTGATAAACAAATCTTTCTGCTATTTGCCCCTCTTCAGCTAAGTGCCTTTTTTTTTTGGTTTATAGTTTGTTCACCTGGGAAATCAGAACATGCTGTTAAGACAAACTGTGTTGGAGGGGAGATTAACCTCACGGTAGTGACAGTACAGCAACAAATGCTGGAGCCATGCCCTGGAGTGCAGTCCAGACTTCTCCTTTGGTAACCAATGGCAAGAAGAAGGTTTTTGGTATAACTATTCCTTGAAGGCTACCTTAAGTGAAACTGTACGAACAACTTCTTTAGGTGTTTAGAATTGAAATCCTTCTTTACAGAGCTGCCTTTCAGGACAAAGTTATAAAATAGCCTCAAATTCTAAGCTGCCATTCTGTTTTCTGTTTCTGAGAGGCTTGGACGTGGACTGAGACTAGTTGATTTTGTTAACAAGTACCTGAAGAAAAAAATATGCCCATTTGGTAGAGCAGTTTAGGGAATAGCACTAGTTCAAACAGAGAAGAGTTAATGTGTGAGAAAACACTGTGTTTTCAAAAATCCAGTACATGTGGGTCAGTTGTTCCATAAATGATGAGTGTGTTCCATTAAAGTGTTATGCCAGGAAGCTTTAATTTCTACACCTAATTCTTTCACGATCCGAAGCCAATTTTTAAAATGTTCATGTAGTGTCTTCAAAAACAAAGCTTTGATGGAGAAATTCCCTGCATTATTTCAGTAGTGATCTGTTCTAGTGGTTTGCAGCATGGAGTATGGAAGTATGGAGAACTGAGGGAGGTATTCCTGGAATTCCTTGAAGATCTGTTTTTTTAGTCATCTGTATAACTAATCTGAAATTAAATGAGACTTGTAGCTCTTGTTATTGTAGTTTAGATTAACTATCTCTTTGGGATTGTCCTAGAGGTACTTAGAGTTATCCTTTAGAGCAATAGTGTGTGTGTCCAGTTGAGGCTTCAGGCTGTGCTGAGGACTGGGCTCCTTCTCCACAGTGGCACTGAACTTCGAAACAGGGGTTCATGTCCTCACTGGTGTTAGATCACCGTGGTCATGGCACACAGTAAATTATCCTCAGCTCACTCCCCCACAGGGCATTCACTACAACTGTTTCTCCAAGTTACAGCTGATTTACTGTCATGACTTTCATTTTCTTTCTATCATGACCTTTTATCTTCCTGTCCTCTTTGTTTTTGTCCCTTGTCTTTTTTATCAAAAAGATAAGCTGTTTGGCCCATAATTCACCCCTGTATATACAAACATACATCTCTGAAGCTCTAGGTTTACCTCCAGGCTTCTGGCAAATACTCTCAGCTGATGGAAACTTTTCAACCGTGGGCAATTTCAATATCCTGTCTGTGGAATCTCTTCAGCATCAGACGATATCTCAAGATCAGTGACCTTCAACTCCTGCAGGCTGGCAGGTGTCCTACCAGAGGAAAGAGCTGAACTCACATTCACTCTCTCACATTCATGCTCAGACATCTTTCTAGCCCCCTAGAATGAGGAAGTAGAGCAATGTATTAGATCCTGTACCACCCCCTCTTTCTACTCATTCTTCTGCTTATCTTCACTGCTTACTCCTCTTTTGCTTGTGTTCATCTCCAGAGCTCCCTGCCCCCGAGCTCTCCCAGTCACTGTTGCATGAGGAATGACAGAAATGAAACAACTCAGAGAAGGTCATGATCCCCTTGCAGCCCTCCTATGGTGTACCTGCGTCTGACAGTGATGGGTCACTATCAGTCACACCTTTTCCAACCTGAGGGATTCTGTGATTCTGTGATTCCAGCTGTACGGCCCTCAACACAAGGAAGGTGTTGACCTGTCAGAAATATGTCCAGGGGAGGGCCACGAAGAGGATCCAGGCACTGGAGCAACTCTTCTAATGATGACAGGCTGAGAGCTGGAAGTAAAGAAGGCTCCAGGGAAACCTCACTGTGGCCATCAAGGACTTAGAGGGGAGTGATAAAAAAGAGGGAGAGTGAATTTTTACATAAGCAGATAGTGACAGAACAAAGGGAAACAATATTAAACTAAAAGAAGAGTTGTTTAGATTAGATGTTAGAAAAAAAGAAGTATTTCTGATATTGGTTAGTAGCAACTTTTATTTCAGGCAATTTTGTTAAGGTTAATTAGCACTAGAGGGAAAGATATTTGCATTCTGGTCATAATTCTGACACTATTTTTTCTTTGAATGACAAAGTGCATTGACGTTTTGTGAATTAACTCTGTTTTTCCTTATATCAATAGTGGTGATTCTGATTAATTAGTACTTAATCTATTACATTAATTCATAAATACCTTGTAGGCATTCAAGATGAAGATGCACTAACTAATGTTGAATTAATTGCTGTGGTTTGATTATTTAAAAAAAGGTCTTGTTTTACATTTTAAAATAATCCGGACAAACCAGATTCTCTGAACTTCTTTCAGAATCACTTGGATGTAGGCATAGATTAGCAGGTGCAATGAAAAATGCTAGGCATCCATTCACAGCACAGTGTTCAAATGGGGATTTTTTTATCAGAGAAAAGACAGGGGGAGAAGCTGATGCAGAGACATCTGCGGGTAACACAGGAAAGCAGTACCGAGTATTTGGGCTTCTGAGGTGAGCCTTTCCATCATGATTAATGTATTTTATTTGACTTGGCGGTGCTCTTACCTCCCTATGCAAGAAGCATAGGTCTTAAATCAGTAAAAATTTGAAAAAATGAAAATGGAAACATTCTTCACTCCAACACTGGATAACTTTTGTCTCCCTTTCAAAACAACAAAAGAAAACCAGATTTTGTTATCTGTGTTTAATGTAGGAATATGTGAGTAATTTCAAGACAAAAGTGAGAACAGTCCTAAAGTCAAGGAATCATTTTCACAGTCATGCATATCAACCAAGTTCTAATTATACCAAGAAACAAGCTGGAATCTCTTGCAGTCTTCAGAGCACAGACAGGAAGAAATGAATGGTTCAAGCTTCTCCTTGATACATAACACTTCACTGCTGTGAGTTTTATGAAGAAGAATATGCCATTTATGGAAAAAAAAGTTACTTTTTGTGACTGTTAATGAGTAGCAGAAAATGGAGGCTGGTAAATGGGTTAAGGGGCTGCGTGGCTATGAAACAGTAGTGCTGTCATGGCTTGAAATTATTTGCTCTGACTCAGGCTGAAAAGGAAGTTCTTCAGACTAGGTACAGATTTATTTTAAGGGGTGGCACCTTGGTTAATCTGAGTCATGTTCAGTCTGTGGCTGGATAGAGTCCCTCTTGTTATGAAGAAACTCCAGATTTTTCTCCTGATGAAATAATATTAACTTGGATTTCCCATTTTTACAGCAGAGGAAAACAAGAATTGAACTGACCAGTGGAACACTCTGTCCGGGACCCTTAATGTGCACTGAGCATCTGGAAGACAATTCTGCTCCCACCACCACTCCTTGTCCTATTTGTTCTTCATCTTACCTATGAAAGTCCAAATGGGAGATGTAGTGTTACCTCTGTGGTGTGCACAGGAATTAGGACACACACTAACATGTCCCCGAGTCTTGCTTTATTGATTTATTTCATTATTTTCATTCTCTATCTACTTTCCATCATGATAGTCTCAAGCCAAGTCAAGAGATGCTGCAAATCAAAAGCATCACATGTGGTAGACAAAATAGCCAGCATAGTTAAAAGTGCTTTTAAAGACACAGCTGAAGGAATGGAAGAAAATCTATAGTTGATCTGCAAAGAAAGGCCTCTCCTTCTAGCATCTGGCTGGCTGGTACCCTTCCAACTGGCTGGTATTTAGAGTTTCAGGCTGTGCACATGCATTCCCTCTTCTTATGATGGAATATGCTCATGGTTCCAGCTGGTCTTGCATTTGCAGTTTACTACCTCTAAAAATGCCTAATCTTTCTCCCTAAAATTCATTCTGTTCCCTCTGTAAGTTGGAGATAGTGTGACCAATATCCTAAAGCTGTCTTTCACTGCAACATATGTTTTCTATTTGTACATTAGAGATGTGCATCATGCAGTCATTTTAAAAGGACAATTATGAACTGTACTAACTCCCAAATCATGGGTCTTATTAACCAAAATCATATTTGCCAAACACCTCACCTCCACAGTAAATCAAGTCTTATGCTTGTGTACTATCACCCACAATCCCCATCTCCACCTCCTTTACAAGACAGAACTCTTGCTCACTGTAAAATCCCAGCAGTACCTAAAAGCCTGAAATGCTTTTTAAGCATCTCTCTACAGAGGCTGAGGTTGGTACTTTACCTACAGGATTCAGAGAAAATTAATGTCTCTGAAGAAACTTTTTAAAAAAGGATAGTGATTATTCTGCCATGTGAGCACTACAGAAAAATCTACATCCTCACCTCTATTTTTTTTAAGAGTTATTTCAAATCTCATTGATAAATTCTATTGCCAAACTTTGGAAGAAAGTGTTTTAACTGTTTTTGTTTTCCAGGCTCAGTGTACAAATGTCTCAATTTTTTCTCTCCAACATGCTAACAATTTAAACTATGATTTACTTACTAGATTTTTATCCTCTCATCTTTATCTATTTATCATTTTTCAAGGAACAATAACTCAGAGCATTAGCTTATTGAAACATTTCTTATTTCAGTTGAGAGATGGCTTGTAAATAGGGATAAATTGTGCTAAGAATTGCCATGCTATCATGTCTGGGACAGAAAGCAGCAGTGAATTAGGAGGAATTTCTTCACAGAAAGGGTGATTAGACACTGGAATGGGCTGTCCAGGAAGGTTGTGAGGTCACCATCCCTGAAGGTGTTTAAGGAAGGACTGGACAGTCTGATTGAGATGGTGGTGTTCAGTCATAGGTTGGACTTGATGATCTCAGAAGTCTTTTTCAACCTTACCTATTCTGTGATGCAAATGCTTGTGATGAGAGTGCAAAAATAGTCTGCATAGACTGATCTTCCCTAAAGACTAGTCTATGCTTTTAGAATTTAATGGCTAAAGACTTCCTGAGTTAAATACTGTATCAGTGAAGTTACCTGCTATCAATTTACCTGATATATATATTTTCATACCTTAGTTGACACACTGTTCTGACCTTCATAGAAAAGTTCTTGTTTCTTCCCCTTCTCAGGGGCTGTGTTGGGGCTGACTAGCCTGTAGTTGTCCAGATTCTCCATACTGCCCTTCTTGAACATAGGAGTGGTATTTTTCTTCCTTCTGTATCTCAAGAACCTTCCCAGATCACCTTGAGTTTCCAAAAACTGTTGAGAGTGACCTTACAATGACATTGACCAGCTGAGAAATTCAGTGAAGTTGGAGATGACTTCACCTGCCAGTGGTGTGTGAATAAGCTGATGAACATGTTCTGGCAGCAGAATTTTGGAAGGTTGGAAAGTTTGTGTAATTCTGGATAGAGTTCAAAAGTAAGTCTGATACCAGTCCTTTGGAAAGACCCCCAGGGAAACATGGTTCAACTACTGTAAATACTGCATCCATCTCCCTCCTTCTAACTTACCTAATTTTTTGCAGCAAGTGACAGAGAAACTCTGTGGGTCAGATGGAAAGCTTTTCAGAGAGGAAAGGTACAACTGGAATTCAGGGTGCTCAGGCATGGCCAGCCAACCATTTCATTCCTTCTTGGAGGTTTTCCAGAAGTTACCAGGCTCTAGCTCACATACAACACCCAGTCGTGTGAGCATTTCTAACAGAACTGAATCTGGTTTACTTTGTGATGGCAAGGGCAAGGAGTGTTTACAGTGCTTTGTCTAAACATGAGAGTTATGGGAGAATGACATCTCAGGGCAGGGCTGACCCTTCACAACTGAACCGTGTGACCAACCAACTCCTGAGCCCTCATTCTCTCAGAATGTAATGTAAGAAATGCTGTTTCACAAGCTTTTGCACAATATTGTTAAATATAGACTGGTTGGAAATACTGTGCTTCCTTTGCCATCACTAAGAAATAAAAATGCCAGAAAAAGGAGGGAGAAGCTGCAGAAATCAGAGCCTGGGGCTCTTCCTGTGGAGGTGGAAGACTTCTACTACACGACAGCATTATTCCATTGAGTGGTTTTGTTGCACTGTCACAAATTACAGCTGAACTATGTGGATCTTATCTGAAGGCATCTGTGATCTCTGAGCAAAATTTGCCCTTTCCATGCTGATTTGTGACTCACTGTAAACTACAGCCTTACTGTGCAGTCACATGATCTTAATACTTTGACATTTTTTCTTTTTTCCTCCCTGCAATAGGTGCTGACTGTTTTTTGTTTTCATATTAATTGTAACACTTCTGATGTGAGGCTCAAGGCTTGCTCAGACGTACTGAGAAAACAAGCTTATTTTAATGCTATATCTCTACTTACATTGATGTTCTGTAGCAAGACTTAATAACAGATGTTTTTAAAGCCACTGGAATCTGGTCTTCTACTTTCTTTTTTATGGCTTCAAGATTAATTTTAAAAATAAAATTAATTAGTCTTAAAGCATGAATTTAACAAAAATCAAATCCAGATGAAAGGGAGGTGCCTTTCAAAATTTCTTAGCTTACAAACCAACCTGATTCAGTCTGGAGCTGTATACTGAAATGGATACACTATGACCTTATTTTCTTACCAGTAGTTTCCCTCTCAGTCTTTTTGTTTTTCTTCTCTTCCATATAGGAGGAAGATAAAAATGAGGAGTTTATTGCATGGCAACAGGGCAATCCAAGACTGGCCATCCAGCTCTTTGTGACCTGGAGTTTCTCCATTAGCATCAGATGATGCTGGGTGTGCTCTTGATTACTTACTAGAGAAGCAGCCCAGCAGCTGTGCAAGACCCTGCATCCCTGAACAGAAGCTCAGACACCAGGGCTGGGTTTCCCACTTTCTCTGCTCTCTTGCAGATTAGAGAGCTACTGTGTTTTTTCAGCACAGTCTGTGCAGTTGATTTATATTTATACAGCACTGGTTCCAACAGTGTTATCACTTTAATTGTCAGTTAATTTTTCTGTGTACTTATACTATATGGGACAAGATTAATTTTTTCATATTAATCCAAGAGTAAACCATGACCCATTTTATTTGCAGCGTGGTTAACTGTGGTATTCATGGCAGCTCTTCTGAATATTTTTGATGAGGTCTTTAAGTATGTGTAATACAGAAAACACATTCCCATTCAGTAGGTCTCATGTAAGACGTTAAGCCCAACAGGGCAAACAGCTCCTAGAAAAATTCCATAAACACTAAGCATATTTATGCCGTAGCATTAAGCTTGGTCAATTTGAACCTTACTGTATTGTGGTATAAGAGGCATCTTGTTTGCTTTTATTTACCTTCTCACTAGTAAATGTATTTTGGTTAACCACAATGGCAAGCCTAGGCAAGACATTTGTGTCAACAGATCCTTCTTCTCAACAAAGTAACATTCTTAGTTTCTAGGGCAGCAGACGGGGTTCTGACTAATAAGGTTTTTATAAGTCTTGTTGTAAATCTGAAACCATAAACATGTCTACTTTTCTATTAAACCTGCTGTTGTGTTTGAGGCACAATAAGTTCTCTTTTAAATTTGATGGTAGCAAGCATGTTGGTTTTCCAGTTTTGATTGCTGTTGACTTAACATTTGCCAGCACCTCCTGCCAAGCTGTTGACCTAAGTCATGGTCCCTGATGATGTCATTAACAGTGCCTAGAACTTAGTAGTTGATGGTACCTGCTGGTAAGCAGAAAAAGGTTTCATACATCCCGTTTTGTTGCGGACGTGTTTGGGAACAGTAATAAGGAACTGTTTCTTTCCACTGTTGACCTCTAATTGGTTGGGTTTTGATAATAGATTCAACAAAGATTTGTGCCTGGTAAAGTTTTAATTGGGATATTTATTTGGTTTTTTATAATACAGGGTTTTAAATACAGCGTGAACACTGCTAACAAGGAAAATTATTTCTAAAACATCTCTTGCATTCTTCAGCCACTGCAGGGTACTTCCCTCCTATTGAGGACAACAGAGTTATTCCCATGAGCAAAGTCTATTCACATGGGCAAAATCAACAGGCCCAATGCCCTTACTGCGTTCTTTTTCCTTTGGGATGCATTAGGAATTGTATGGTGAATTATTTCTTCTGAATGCTTAAAATAACTGTGCTTCATTTATTGTGCTGTGGAGATTGATACAAGATCACACCCTTGACTGTTTGGTGTGTTCCTGTCAGTTTCTTGGGCTTCTGGAGACTTCAGGAATCTGCTCAGCTGGAGCAGTGTTTAGGATCAAGGTCTCATATTGAAATGAAAGTCATATATGCTTTCATATTCAAACTTTACTGTAACAGTTAAATTAGAAACAGGAAGGAAGCATAGTATTGCCTATGTTCCTCTGTTATTTCTATCGTCATCTCAATGCCAACAGTTTAGGATGCAAATCTATGCACTTATTTAAAGGCACTACTATGTGACACAGCAAACAGAATTTTGCTATTTCCACACGTGTAAATGAAGATTGGAACTCATCCAAGTTCCGTAATCTCTGTGGACAGCTGCAACTGCAAAACCAAGAATTAGTGTGTCCTGGAGAAGCCTCACATTTTCTTGGGTACTTTTCTAAAACTAAATCAAGGGGTAACACATTCCATCTAAACCGTGGTTAAGTGCCTCCATGGTGCTTGGAAAATATGCCTACACTCCCAAACTCCTGGATATTTTCCAGTTTTTCTATAATCGGTTTGCATACTATTTCTCATGCTTCAGGTTTCAGAGTTTCCCTAGACGATCTGAATATGGCTTTCTGACAATTTTAAGGTCTCACTTTCACACAAGACATCTTCTTAAAAACACTTGCTGAAAACAGTAGAAGTCAAACTGGGGGAAATTATCCTTGGAAACAAGCAGGGTAGAACAGTAAGAGAAGAATCCTGGCTGAATGTACCATCTTCTTAAATTTTAAACTACACTCTCTTAATAAAGATTAATGCTCAAAAGGTTTAATAAATGTGTATTGTACATTCATATGCATATATAAATGTGTATGCATACGCATAACTGTACACTATATGTGTATCTCACCTCTTGTTCTTTGAAATGTTCCTGGATCTTAATGTAAACTCGAGCTCTTTGTGAAGATCTGTTCCAAATGGTTACTTCAGCTTGATAAGTTTCACCAAGGGAATCTTCCCAGCAAGGGACAGGAAAGGAGCATATTCCTGGTGAAATTTGTCTGCTTCTGACCATTTTGCAGGAACTGCAGGAACTGCAGCTTTTTGGAGTGGCTTGGAAAGGTCCCTTGTCTGAAGGAGATGTGAGTTTCAGGCCTTTGACCTGAAGTTTAAAACAGGATTTAACAATAAAGCTCTGTGCTGTCACACCTGTGTCACTTCCTTATCTTCTAGATCAGGAACCTGGGTGCTTTTGCTAAACTGAAATCCTTTGGGACCAGACAGAGCTTTTCTGCCAAAATCTAATTCAAACCTGTTCCAAAATACAAGATTTGTGTGTCAAGGATCTCTTACCAGTCATGCCTGGCTAATCCTGCAGAACCAGGGTCAGGAAACTCATCTGGATGGTCCTCCCTGCCTGTTTATAAGTGAAGGACAGAGTGCAAATCTGCCCCAGCACCAGCAGATTGGACTGCAAGATCCTCTCTGCTTTCAGATTTGGAGATGCAGCATTTCACAGATAGGAAGCAAAACCCACAGATACTAAAATACATTCATAAAGAATCATTAAAATCCCATAAGAACAGAATAAAGGAGGTTTTGCAGTTTAAACTGATGTCCTTTCTCCCCCTCTAGATCCTTGTACTTTTCTTCTCTACTGCAGGCCTTAAAAGAGCCAAGGTGCTCTTCTAAGTATACTTTTCCCTCAAGGGTAAGTGCATTCATGAGCTTTAAGGCTCTTTAGATGGCAGTGTGTGACAACTGGGATGGCTTGGACCAGAAGTTATGGGACTCTAGTAAAACAGTATGTGGGAAGGAAAAGTAAGGAAATGCATGAAGAGAGGTTGAATGGCAAAAATAATTGTCATATCCTTAATAAATAAGCATAACAAGAAGAAAGGGACATGCTGAAGCATGAAGCAGATTGAAGGCAATAGGATATGAGCAGAAAATCAGAAAGACAGAAAAATCAGAAAGACAATTTATGCCACAAAATTCTGACTGAATAGAAAGCACTTTTAAATTAACTTGTCAAAGATGATGATAAATTGAATGGGTATTTTACCTAAGGCAGCAAAACGCCTTAGGAGCAATTCTGACTCATGTGTTTGTGAGTCAATTCTTCATCAGATAGCTGCTAGAACAAGAACTTTTAAACATGAAAATATGTTTTTGTGCTGATCTAAACAAATTGAAAACATTTTCATTTGTTTTTCATGAGCAACACAGATGTTGTTTGGCAACTTCCATACAAAACACCACAGATAAAAACCGTAACAGCACAGCGGAAATGGACGAAGTCTGTTTTTTTAGCAGAACCAAAGATCTCCAAAGTTTTTATATGCTTTTTGCCAGGGAATGAAAGAGATTAAATGAGTTTGGGGTCTCTGTGTTTTTGTAGTTTCATCCATCTCACATGGAAACCAAAGAAAAACCGCTGGAGGTTTCTCCCTCATGCTGGAAAATCCAGTAGGCAGGATATTACATTCTTTTAAATCCACTGAGCAGTTTAAATTTATTTAGTTGTACTGCATATGTACTTTCTGCAAATGTAAACCAGCAACAGAAAGTTTGCAATGAATGTGTAACCTGAACAGAAACTTCCAGTTTTTGATAGCTAGATACTGCAGTCCTGATACCAAACCCTTTGTTTCCACAAGGATTTGGAAAGTTTACATTTATAAACCACGCTGTTTGTCCACCCAGAGCACAAATTTCATGTCATTAGCCACAAACTAATTTTGGAGTGAAATTACCTCTAATGCCTGACTTTCTGCTCCCTGGCCTACATACATGTCCTCTCCATAAACCTGCAGCAAATAATGTGGCAGTAAGAACAAGGGCTATTGCTGCATTACATGGTTGAGGGCCAGCCCTTTCTCAAGCACTATCACTGGAGACTATTTCATTAGCCATAACGACATCCTCTTAGTATCTCACTAAATAATTCATACGATTTTTCAGCCTCTTTGGCATTTAAGTTTTTGAATACTATACTAACAGACAATTAATGCCTCCCTTTCGATGTCTCATAGCCAAGTTATGTATATATTTAGCTGCTTTATCTTTCCTCATAAATCCTGTCATTTAATAATTGTTTTGTTGTTATCTGAGTCTGTTCCAGTTTGGCACAATCATCCTTATAGTAAGTTGCTCAAAACCAAAGTATTTTTAGTAATGGTTTCATCAGAACCCTACAGACAGGGTTATACAACCTCTCTTCCCTGTGACCTAATGCCCCATAGCTTGTAAATAAGTTTTTCTTGCTACCACATTGCACCGAAAAGATGTATTAAATATCTGATCTCTGTCTCTTTCAGGATCTTTTTTTCCATGGTAACTCTTTCTTTCTTTCTACATGTTTCTCCTTTTGTCCTCATTTGGCAGTAAGTCATTCCCCAGAAATGCCCGCACTGTATGTTTCTAGTTATAATAGCAGAATGATGGCTTATGATACTAGTAAAAGACTTGAGAATTCTGTGATTACTTTCCAGCTATGTGGAAAATGAGGCAGTATAACTCTTTGTGACTACACAGTGCTGTGAGCCTAGGTGCATTTCACCTCTGCAAAACACCTACGTGTGCTGATATTGAGGATGTTTAAATGCTATTTTAAAAGTCTTGCTTTGTTGTTATGTTTTCAATTTCAGTAAATATTTGAGTAGTATTTTCTGTCCTTTGCAGTATTTACTTCTCCCTGTTTATGTGGGATTTCATAAAATCTACTTGCATGTACTGGCCAAGTATCTGCCTAAGTCTAGCCACACTCTAGATAGGTTGATACACAAAACAAAAGCTGTGTTGACAAAGAAAAGAAATCCCCAAGTGTCTATATAGTGTCTGAATGTCTAAGCAGTTGTTTCTCCAAATAAACGTTTCTGAGAGCACAGACTCACCAGCAACTGGTGCTGGTCTTGTGCAAAGCAGTAAAATTACTCACACTGTCCTGCAGCTTGCTGGTACTTGGAGCTGGACCTGTTAGCATTAAAAATGGCACGGTGTGTGAACTGGCTGTTCCCATCAGCAATTGCCAAAGCATTCATGCTGGTTTCTATACAAACTGGAAAAGATTCCTGCTATTTATTTAGGTACACTCGTGTCCGTGTCAATGAGCTGGCATGTGCAGTGTGTGTGCTTCTCTGGGAGAAGAGACTTGGTTACCCGGGATATGGAGAAGGCTGAGGTACTCAACAGATTTTTTACCTCAGTCTCCAGCAAAAGCTCCAGCCACACTGCCTGAGAAGGTGAAGGCATGGACTGGTAGAATGAAGAACCATCCCCTGTAGGAGAAGATGAGGTTCAAAAACATCTAAGGAACTTTAAGATGCACAAATCCTTGGAGCTTGATGAGATGCATCCCTGAGTCCTGAGGGAACTGATGAATCAAGTGGCTATCCATTGTCTTTCAGAAGCCATGGAAGATCCCATTGACTGGGAAAGGGGAATTTTCCTTTCCTCCTCCACCTGTGGAGGTGCCCCTGGTGGGGATGGGCCTTGGAAGTGGAAGCATGGTCGGGTTACACAGGGTTTCCAAGCTCCCTGATGCTATTGTGTCTAAATCCTGTTCCTCACTGGTCTTTTCAAATGTAACTCCGCCCAGAGAATCCTGTACTTAGGTGGGTGTTCACATGATTTTGGGAGTTGTTGTAGTCAGTCTGTTCCAGGCCCAGCTATGAGGCTGTGAGAAAATAAAGAGCATCCATGAACATCTATCGAGATTATTGTTCCTGATTCTTTCCACAGGCCAAAGCTGTTTTTCAGGGAAGGTTGCAGGCTAACCCCACTGCAACAATAACCCTCATTTTCGAAAAGGGAAATAAGGAACTTTTGGGGAACTGCAAGCAAGTTAGTCTCACCTCGGTGACTGGAAACATCATGGAGAGATTCTCCTGGAAACTCTGCTAAGGCACGTGGCAAATACAGAATTGACTAGTGACAGCCAGCAAGGCTTGCTAAGAGCAAATTGTAACCTTCTACAACAGGTAGAAGGTGGTGGATAAGGGAAGAGTGACATCCTCTACCTGGAGTTGTGCAAAGCATTTGGCACTGTCCTATCCAAACTCCTTGTCTCTAAACTGGAGAGACATGGATTTGGGGGCCAGACCATTCGGTGCATAAGGAATTGGCAAGATCAACAGCTCAATGTCCAGATGGAGACCAGTGACAAGTGGTGTCCCTCAGGGTTAGTGTTGGGACCGGCCATGTTCAACCTTTGCTGGTGACATGGACAGTGGGATCAAGGGCACCCTCATCAAATTCCCTGATGGCACCAAGCTGTGTGGTGCAGTCACGCTCTGGAGGGCAGGGATGCTATCGAGAGGGACCTGGAGGGGCTGGAGAGGTGGGCCTGTGAGAATCTCATGAAGTTCAACAAGGCCAAGTACAAGGTCCTGCACCTGGACTGGGGAAATGCCAAGCACAAGTACAGACTGGATGGAGAATGAATTGAGGGCAGCTGCACCCAGAAGGACTTGGGGGTGCTGGGGGTGAGAGGCTGGACATGCCCCGGCCATGGCACACACAGCCCAGAGAGCCAAACGTGTCCTGGGCTGCATCCAGAGCCCCGTGGGCAGCAGGGGAGGGAGGGGATTCTGCCCCTCTGCTCTGCTCTGCTGAGACCCACGTGGAGCCCTGCATCCAGCTCTGGGATCCTAGCATGGGAAGAACAGGGACCTGCTGGAGCGAGCCCAGAGCAGGGCTGTGAAGGTGATCAAAGGGATGGAGCACCTCTCCTATGAAGACAGGCTGAGAGAGCTGGGGCTGTTCAGCCTGGAGAAGGGAAGGCCCCCAGGAGACCTTATAGCACCTCCCAGCATCTAAAGGAGCTACAAGAGATCTGGAGAGGGACTTTGTATATGGGCATGTAGGGATAGAAAAAAGCGAAATGGCTTCAGAATGAAAGAGGGCAGGTTTAGATGAAGTATATGGAAGAAATGCTTTACTGTGAGGTAGTAGGGAATTGGAACAAGTCACCCACTGAATTTGCTGATGTCCCATCCCTGGAAACGTCCCAGGCCAGCCTGGATAGGGATTTGAGCAATGTGGTGTAGTGGAAGATACACCTGCCCGTGGCACTGGCTAGGAATGAGAAGACCCTTCCAACCCAAAGCATTCCACGATTCTGTGAGCTTGTAGGAAAAATTTAAATCATGCATAAGTTATAATAAAATAATGAAAAGGAAGAATATTGATCTCTAGTAAGTCCTTCCTTTTCCAGTTAGTCCTTCCCAAGGTGAATTTTGCTACTATGTGAAATGAAACCTGCAGATACACATAGATGTGCTCACGAAAAACACAGCAGTTCTCTGCACTGAGGAAAGATCATGGGGGGTTGTGCCCATTACAGCACCAGCTATTCACCACAGAAAATTTTGCACTGACATCTTCAGTAAATAACTCTTACTCTGTAAATCCAGAAGTTTCATCACCAGCATGTCAAGTACCTGCTGCAATGGTTAGTTTTGCAGGTATGAGAAGTTTTTTCTGCTGTCAGGCTGGACAGTTCAGCCACAAACAAGTTGCTATGGGAGACCAAAGTGGCTTATTTGAATGTAAAATATCCCTGGTTTTGTTTACATCACCCACAGTCAGCATCAGTTACTGTTCCTGCATTTGAACTTAAATGTTTTCTTTATCTATGTTTATGCTAGTAAAACAATGTTCATGAGTCCAGTGATTTATGTGCATCTTAATTTTCTACCTCTTCCAGCAAGCAGGCTCTGGGGAACTGTAGGTAAATATGAGTAAATGTGAGGAAAAGTTTACCTTAAGCCTAGGAGCAAAATATATGGGCACACTGACAGCTAAGTGTGCTTTGGGTCCCTAATTTAGTGTCCCATTGACTTAATATTTTAACCCTCAAAATGGATCCTGTTGCATGACTTTCATGGTGACTGTTCAAAAATGCTGGACTTTATATACTCCCCACATCCAAAAAAGCCATAAAACAAGCTTCACTAAACTCTTCAGCATGTTGTGATATTTAACTTCTGCTCATGCATGTGTTAAATGCCCTGAGGTCTCAAATAATGAGATGAGTAATAACCTGTCTCTGTGTTGAAAATTGGGGGGGAAATCTCTACCGAATTCTTAGCAAATTTTTCTTCCATTATCTGTGGGCTTGCACTGAGAATGTCTCTGTAAGATCTTATGTCAAACCAAGGCTCACTGGTACAATGGCACAAGGTTTTAATTTGCTCAGAAGTTAAGCTGGCAGCTGTCAAAGGAAGATACTCTTACCTGTCTGAACCAATCCCTGTTTTTGACATATGGCACTGGCTGTTGATTCTTTTGGAAATACCACAAATGCTGTGTTTTGTAACTGACAGCCTAATTACTGTCTAGTGATTAGTGTTTGGCATAATAGACTGTCCCTTGGATCACTGTAGCTCATAATGCTTTGCATAATCATTTCATAACTTAAGATCATAAAATGGAAAGCTTAATTAATTCACAGGCATGAATGGACCTGAAAGGTTTTACCTTGGCCACACTTTTCCAGCTGGTTAATAATTCCCCGTAACTCTCTCTTGTTAGAGCAGATGCACATAGTTTGGAAAACAAAAGTTGTATCACCATTGCAACTAAAACTTAAATGTCTGTGCCTACAGTGCATGACAGGTTTTAGGTAGGCAAAAGCCTCCTCCTCCCCACTTAGCCTTAAAAATGCTTTTTTGTTTCAAATTGTGTAACTCCTTCAGCAGTCACGGATGTGCCAGGAGTCCGGCTTTGGCTGAGGTGGGTTTTCTTTGTCTCGGTTACAGGGGCCCTGCCAATGTCTCAGCTTCGCTGGCTGGCGGGGGCTGTTGTTCTCCAGGGCAGCAGCACCTCTCTCTCAGCTGGTTGTTCCAGCTGTGCTCACGGCTTCGGATGTACAGGCCTGATGCTTCCAGCTGCTTCCACACCTCAGCACTGCTGGCTCGTGCAGGAGCAGGAGCAGATGCTGGTCGAGGAAGGGAGCAGCCAGAGAGGGACAGAGTGGCGGCTGCGAGAAGAGCCAGACTGTCACATGTCTCAGTGAATGCATGCTGGCCGAGACCATGGAGAATTCAGAGCTGAAAGGAAAGACGGGGGGGCCCAGTAAAGAGCAGTGGACTACAAATCCTCTGGGATCATCAAGGTTAGATAGTAGGTTCTGTGGGATGACTGGTTTTGTCACCAAGAGCAATGATTTTTGTCAGCTTTTCAGGATTGTGGTGTTCTGGAGAAAGCCATGTCAAAAATCACTAAGCAACTGATATGCTCAACCCTAACACTTGTCCACAAAATATTTTATCTGTAGTCTGTCCCAGCAAACTGAGCAAGCCACATTTTCTTCAGGGTATCAGCCCAGAAGCACAAGATTGAAGAGCAAAAGGGACAGAATGACTGCTCAGAGCTGCTCATGAAGAAAGACCTCATGAGATCACGTCTGCAGTGACTACTGTTCTACATTTCAGAAGTGAAAGCAAGGAACGTGTCAGAAACATTTTCTCCTATCTTCAGAATGTTGTGGTGATTGAAATCTCCAGGAGCTGGAACACTAGCCTAAGGACTTTCTCCTGGATAAACCCCTTGCAACACCATTATTGTACCAACAAACCAAAAGAGAAACCATTGGCCCAGGAGAGGTTATTGCATTTCCTAGTTAATTAATATCATGATATTAATTATACCAGACACACCTCTTTCGTGAATGTGAAGAGCTCTTTGCAGCTGCACAACCATTACCCATCCCAACCATGCAGTTTTGACAGTATTTACCCATTTAGGCACACAATTCTAGGGTAGCCTGATCAGCACAGCTGACCCCCTCGAGATGGGCAACAACAGGCCTAGAGTTGAGCCATTAGCTTTGTATGAATGTGTGCAAAGTCATTTCTTTTTCAAACTTTCATTACTGGACTTTCAGAAAAAAAAATGGACCACTTCTAACCTAAGAATTCTGTTCCCTGTGAATGTTTTGCCATAAGAGCTCCAGTTAAAGGGAATTATCCTGCTTCTCTGCAAAATTATGAAGGAATCCTTGAGCCTTTTTGCTGCAGGAATTTGTCACCTTTTCACACAGCTCCAAGCACTTGCCAGCCTGAGCAGGTGAGCAAAGCAAATGCCAGCAAAGCAGATGAGAGAACTGAGTAAGTAAACATGCTTACTGCTCTGTTGTGATTTTGCCTTTCTCAAATATTGCAAAATAGAAGCACAAACAAACAACTATCAGAACCTGAACCTTTACCCTAGTTCTTGTAGGCTGGACCATTCTGAGGTCTGTCTCTTGGGAGTGTTTATTTGAGGTGTAAAAGTGTCCCAGGCTGCCAACACATCAAAAAGCAAACACAGCAATAAAATTTGGGCTATTTTTGTTTTGTTCACCATGCTTTGTAAAGAGGGAACTAGCTGGCTAATGAAATTATATAAACCTATTATGTGAATACCTACATAAATATAAAATCCAAGTTCAGTTTGCAGAGTGACTTGTAGGGAATTACAACATTATTGGATCATGATTATTTGGACAACTTTCTCTCTTTTAGAGAATGGAAATAAATCATAGGGGAGTTGTAGATTCTAGCACAAATGATTAATGGTAGCAGAAATCTCATCTCTCATCTTCTCAGGGTTTTTTCAAGTTTGGGAACAAGAAGAATACTCTGTGCAAAATACTTCTGTCCTGTATTTCCTGTAATCTACCACAGGCAATAATTGGGCCGCCCAAGGCTGCCTGGGTTCCACAGCACTGAATTGGGATTCACTGGGTTTCACAACTGGAGCGAGTCTCGGTAAATAGAGATGTTTTCAGACACTGAGTGGACAAGGAACACATCACTCTCCTATCAGAGGTAAGGGAAAGAGTCATAAGATCTACCCTGCGGTCTGGCCACAGTAGTGAAACCATGCACTGTCTGTCTTTTCAGGCTAAATTTCCCTCCTGTTTCCAATGCAAGATTCAGGCAACCAAACAGAAAACTAAAAAGCAAGATCTATAGAGAATACTTCACAAAGTTATTCTAAAAATTGTTTAGCAAAGGTCTTGTTAATCTTTTAATAATAATAGGCACATTCAAAAGGAATGGGAATCTGTTTCTGACAGGTCCCACAGACTGGTATCTAGGCAATTTCTGTACGCAAGCAGCAGTGCAATTGATGGTAACTAACACAGAACGCAGGCACACCTCGCTACTACAGCTTTTTCTCCAGCCTCCATATCAAGAAGTATTTCACACCTCAAAATCAGTGCTGCTCTTAATATCAGGAAACGTTATCCAAACATAGTTACTTGCCTTTTAGCCATGATTCAATCAAGAATCACTACAGATTGTCATCTTCATATATCACAGCTTCTCCCACTTGATTTACCTTCTGGGGTGGGTGCAGGAGCTTAACATCCACCCTAAAAATAAATAAAATTTGAAATGTTTTCAAAAGAGCTCATTCCATCTAGGCATCATCAGTTTAGCAACTGAATGCCAGTGCATTTCAATAGTTACCCCTACAGCTATATGAGGTGGCCCTTAGTGAAGTAGAAACTTGGGGAAGTTTAAAGGGGAGTTGTTGAGTTCTTTTGGTTGGTTTGTTGTTGTTGTTGTTTTGTTTGTTTGTGGGTTTGGGGGGGTTCTGTTTGGATTTTTTGCCTCTGTTATGTCATATTATTTGATAACAGGAAAAAACCTGATGTCTGAAGTCTCACTTGAATGTGTTCCTAGGACATAGAAAATATGTGTCAGTGGTTTTCAAATAAACCAGCTGATGCAAACATTAAATAAGAGTCTTATGCCCTATGGGAGACTACTAAATCTAAGTACTTGAGAGCTGCTGGAAAGTAGACAGTGCCTCTTCCTTAAAAAGGTGGAAGTTCATCACTCCCTCTGTATGTCTAGGTACAATGAAGGTGGGAAAATCATACATAGCCTGGATCCAGCAGGCAAATAAGGCCATTAAGGGCAGTTGTTTTCTTCATCCTTCAGGATTAAGGGATGGAAAGGGAAAGGCTCTTGACTTCAGGCTCTTGGCATAACTTGCATTTGCCAAAGAGCACTGCACACAGCCATGCGGGGACTGTGAAGAGTAATCAGCCTCTGTTTTCCAGAGGACAAAACCAAACTCTGCCGTAGCACATAGATTGCTAATAGCACTAATTATCAGGTTTAGTGGCAACTTGTTAAAACACCAAGAACTAAAGAAGTGTTCTGCTCTGAGTTCTGAGCTTGGTAACACCACTGTGAATTATATGAAAGCATAACTGTGTTCTCACAGCAGATCTGAATAGCTGTACATTTGAACTAGCAATCATTTATATTGATTTCTTACCACTATGGCTTTTGATCACAAAAATGGCTCAGCCACACTGATTTGAGGAAACTTTCACTCTCTCCATAGTTGTTATGTAGGTAAATATTGTGGTTCAAGTGCTAAAATGCACATAGTTGAAAAATAATTATCCATAATGTTAGCCAAGAAAAACTTGGCAAGCACTCTAATGCCATAGAGCTGGAAATAGAGCTGCCATAAAGCACCTTTATTTCCTTAATAAGTAGGATTAGATAAAATATGTCAGTAAAAGGCACCTTTTCAATAAGAATTACATAAAATTATCTTTTTTCTTCCCCAAAAGAAGGAACATTTTCTTTGCCTTTTGAACTGAATCAAACAGTCAAATATTTCTTTTGTTTCTTCAGACTTTTCTCTCAAGGAATCACATTTTCAGGAGTAATTGCTAAGAATACCTAGAGCAAATACAAAAAAAAAAACATTTAAGGAAAATTAATATCTGTATATGCTGAATCAAGAACTAGACCTTAACTGTTATTTTCTAGTTCCATTTAAATATAAGCAAACTCAGATTTAAAGTGTGTATAAATATTTATTATGCTTATTTAAAAATAAGATAGGCATTTGATCACTCTGATACTAGTCTTGAATACTTACTATACTGTCCTCACTGAAAAATTCATCTGGGTTCAAAAACCTTTTGAACTAGAATAGTTTCACAATTTTGGAATGATTTTCAATGAATGCATTCCTGGAAATAGCAGTCTGTGAACAACAGTCCGTAAAACACAAGATAAAAGAATACAATTCAGCTAGTGATTTGTTCACTGCAATTCCCTCTCTTTCATTCTACAAATTAAAATTCAAACATTTTACTCTAAGGATTAAATGACCACTTGTTTAAAATGACACAGTAATTTATTGAGATGTAAAATGTAAAGTTTAGACCTTCCATATGAAAAACATTCAGCACTTGCCTTTCTGTCTTGATAGCAGTGCTAGAAGCAATGCAGAAATTTCCCAGTATCACAAGTAAAAATTACATATAGAGTTTTCTTTATTGTAGCTTAATGAAGGTTTTTGTTCCTTGTACACTGTAAGACAAATAGGATTAATTCCTAGGCAAACTTGGCTAAAATAAATATGTTTTTCTGCTTTATGGGAGAAAGGGGTCACTTTATCAGTATCAAAAGCAAAGTGTCTCCAGTTTGTTATCAGCACAGAGTGAATGTTTGCCTTAAGGTGAACTTAGTATCAGGAACCTTACAAATGAGGAAATAAAAACCAGACGCTGATAAAAATGTGCTGAAAGTGTTCCTTTTGTCAAATGCAATGAAGATGCACTGTGCCTCGTGCTCTGCTTTGCTCTGGGGCTGGGCAGGATTACTCCACTTACAATTTGTTCTGTCTTAACTTCCTGGGACCCACTGGAGGCCTGGGAAGACTCAGGAGTTCTGGTGACAGACACTGGAGGTCTGCTATTTTAAATGAAGTGTTTTCGGGCCATTCCAACCTGAATTTCTGTCTTTTGGTAAAGCTCAGAGGAGATCCATCTGGTGTTCTGGCAGCACAAATCTCCTATTATTGCCTCCTCCATGTGCTGCAACACTGGCTTAGATAGTGCACCTGTAGGATTGAGAGGGAATTTCCCCCATCCCACCCCACCCCACTCATTTGCTTTCGAACTTGATCTGTCTTGTTCTGTTGGGATTGCCAAAAAAAGGCTTAAGTCATGGTAGTGGTATTTTTTATCTTTGTGCAACCGAGAATAAAACTGAAGCTACTAATTAGTTCTATATGCAGCCTTGAACAGTTTTATTATGAACAATTCAAATTTTGACAGGCTTTGTCCCTTCCAGTTCAACTCAGTGGTCTAAAGCCAAACAGTTATGTTTCTCAGTACTAATTCCATCGTCCCAGGAAAAGTAGTTTTCTCCAGCTGTTTTACTGGGAAATGATAAAACACAGTGGAAAAACATGAAAATGTGGGGATTTTTTTTTCTTTCAGTTTAAACTGAGTGCTTTGAAAGAGTTAAACCAAAATCTGACATAAGAATTTGTTGACCAGCTTCTCAGTGCTGTATGTTTGCTCTGGAAATTTCATGGATTTCTATCGATCAGCAGTGGCCTAGGCTGAATGGATCATAAATGCATGTCTGGAGCCTGAGCTTCTTTCCTTGGTTTCCTTGGCTTTTGCAGGTTACACACTCAGACTGCTCCCCCCAACACCCTCCCTACATCTTAATGCTGTTTGTTTGCTTTCCTCTACTTTAATACAATTTTAACATCATCTCCTGAACCTTCTTCTAAGAAGTTTCAAAAAGAAAAAAAAAAATTTAAACTCTCAATGATTATTTTCAGTTTTGTACTGAATTTAGGGTAGTTCACAATATAAAACTTTAAAATTCAATTAAATTTCATTAAAATAAAACTATTTTAAAAACCCATAACCCAAAGCCTTTCTCGTGAGAAGCAGTATTGTGTTGCCCTAATTTTGATACTATAAACCAAAACAGATCAATAAATAGAAGTTACTTGTAGCTGACCCATGTGACCAGAGAAAAAATCAGCTCTCGCCCCTCAGATCCTGCAGGGAAGCACACCCAGCACAGGACAAGCTGAGGGAAAAGCCCTCCTGAGATGCAGGCTGGTGACAGATGCCAGCAGGGCATGCAGGGATGTGCAGGGATGTGCAGGGAGGTGCAGGGATGTGCAGGGATGATGCTCCTAACTTCTGACTGCCATCTCTCCGAAGTCTGTCATGTCCCATATGGATTGACCAGGCTGATGTGGTTCTGTCTCATGAGCA
>VYXC01002363.1:76094-95780 GCA_013397175.1 Platysteira castanea
CAGCAGTGGCCTAGGCTGAATGGATCATAAATGCATGTCTGGAGCCTGAGCTTCTTTCCTTGGTTTCCTTGGCTTTTGCAGGTTACACACTCAGACTGCTCCCCCCAACACCCTCCCTACATCTTAATGCTGTTTGTTTGCTTTCCTCTACTTTAATACAATTTTAACATCATCTCCTGAACCTTCTTCTAAGAAGTTTCAAAAAGAAAAAAAAAAATTTAAACTCTCAATGATTATTTTCAGTTTTGTACTGAATTTAGGGTAGTTCACAATATAAAACTTTAAAATTCAATTAAATTTCATTAAAATAAAACTATTTTAAAAACCCATAACCCAAAGCCTTTCTCGTGAGAAGCAGTATTGTGTTGCCCTAATTTTGATACTATAAACCAAAACAGATCAATAAATAGAAGTTACTTGTAGCTGACCCATGTGACCAGAGAAAAAATCAGCTCTCGCCCCTCAGATCCTGCAGGGAAGCACACCCAGCACAGGACAAGCTGAGGGAAAAGCCCTCCTGAGATGCAGGCTGGTGACAGATGCCAGCAGGGCATGCAGGGATGTGCAGGGATGTGCAGGGAGGTGCAGGGATGTGCAGGGATGATGCTCCTAACTTCTGACTGCCATCTCTCCGAAGTCTGTCATGTCCCATATGGATTGACCAGGCTGATGTGGTTCTGTCTCATGAGCAACTCGCTCTTTGGGGGCCTCCTCAATAACTTGGTTTCACATTCACTGGACATGTTGAACTCTCAGGAACCTTTGTAAAATCAAAAGTATAATCCCAGTAAAGATGGATTATCTTTTAAATAGTTAACTTCTGTGAATCCCATTTCATGGTGGAGAAATGTCACTCCCTTGCTCCGGTGCCTATCAGATGACATGACCCTGCACCTACATCTGTCATTTGATGCAGCCAGGAAGAACAGGGTCATTCAGAGGGTTGCTTTCCTGGGGCAGAGTCTCCAGCTTTGAAAATAAGCATCTCAGCTTTTTCTTGACATTTTGTTTTGATAAAGACTCGAATGCACTTTGGCATTTGTCTAGTAACAGGAGATAACTGCACCAGGGTGAGATGGTCTCAGAGGGCCCTTCTATTACACTTCTGGAGTTCCTGTTGGGAGCTGTTGCTGCCTCTTGATCTTCTCAGTGATCTGCCCTTCTGAGAAGTATCATGCAGCACAACAGATGCAAGCAATCTACATTCACCGAAGAACTCAGTTGGAATAATATTTTCTTTTTGCAATTTCTTCTATCCATAAATCTTTTATATGGGATCTTTGGGGAAAAAAAAAAGAAAAAAAAAAAAAAAGAACAACCAACAACCAAGTAAAGCTAATATGACATCTTAATCACCTTTTATTTTATTTCAAATTATACATCCTACTGCTGCAATGCAAAAGTAAGCAAACTTACAAAACCACACCAAGCTAAGTCTATAGTTTCTGTATACACTCTTACAGTTTTTTACACCATCAAATATAACATGGAACTTTGAACAAAAGTCTACCATCTGTATTTATCATGCTGTTTGTCAGAACAGCAGCCTTATCATATTACTATTTTTTAAAGGATAGGTTGCTGATCTATCACTCAACTCCTATCCCGTAGGCAGTTTTTTGTCTTTAATCTCTCAAACTATATGGATTTCCAGGAATTTAAACACTCACCAGTCTAAGTCTTAGGGGGTTTCAGAACTTTCCTGCCATTCCAATACATTAAGGAAGTGTCCCTAGGGAAAATGCTGTGTTTATGTTGTACTGTACTACATCTTGAAGACAGCAGCACATTCCCTGTCCTGTCTTACTCTCATGTGGTCATGACCAGACTATCACCTAACCTCCACTTTGTTCTCCATTTCCTCTGTTTGGAAATTTACTCCATATGAGAGTGAGAAAAGAGAAAAGGTCTGAATTCACTTCAGCGTCTGGCTATTCTTGGGTCAGGCTAAAAAGGCAGATGTGCTATGTTTAGTTCTTTTCCTTGTCCTTCCATGGGATCCTAGCAAGACTCCTTAATGCCAACACTGCGAGGAAAACTTGGCTCCCTCCTGATTTTGCTGATATGCTTTAAAAGTAAGAAATGGAACAAAAGAATATTCACTCTTAAGTAGGTGTCTATCGTGCTCTACTGACAGTCTGATCTTTATCCACAGCTTGCTGCCTGGTTTAACATAACAAGCGTGCAATGCGAGGTAGAGGTGTTCACAGCTTTGGTAGGTGGGTTGGCACTGGTTTTTTGGCACCTGCAGGGGTGTAATGAGGTGACATACCCAAAGGCTTTATACTTAGGTTGGGTTTCCATATGGATTTAAATCGTATTCAAACATCTTGAATAAACTGAGAGAGCAGCCTTCCATGAGACATTTGGCACTCTAGATGCAATTAGAAACCAAAAGTGGAAAAGACTCACTGAAATAATTTTAAACTTCAGAAAACGGTGCACTTTGGAGGTAGTTGTAGGAATGGGGAAGGTTCAAGGATTATAGTAAATATAAAAACATTTTTGCATGTTACCATCCAGTTCAAACTTCTGTACACCAAATCCTTTCACCACTTTAGCCAGCTCTGTTATCTTACTTCATGCAGAACACTGAGAAGAGTTAGAAAACCAGGTTTTATTCATCTTGTCCTTTTTTTTTTAATGTTAACATTTGGTTTTGGTGTACAGATGAATCAAAAGGCATTTATCTGCCAAGAACTGAATCCAGAGTTCTGGATTTCTTCTGCAACAGCAGATAATTTTGCTCACACTTCAAGCATATGCTCTATTTTAAATATTAGTTTTTCATAGAGTAGAAATTCAGAGACATGGAGCTAGGTTCTGACAATATAAGCAAGGGTGTTGGTTTGCAGGTACTAGATTTTAAAATCCAAGTATTCTGAAGTTGCAAATGGCTCCTGTGTTTCTCACTGTCAAACCCCAAATGAATGTACTCGACACCCTGTCTGTAGGGAAGTGGGGATGTGGATTTAAACTGTGTGTCTCAAGCCTGTTCCTGGAGTTAAATGGAACATGCAAGTCTATCCATACTGGACTGAATCTGATCTCACACTGGGGCAGGTCAGAGGTAGCTGTGCTGCAGTCAGTGGAACAGACTCCAGCCTCGTAACTTCTGTACCATTGAATTTCACTTCAACAAAGTTGATTTTGATATGCACTGACTGAATGAGCCTCAAATTAAAGACCTCATGTTAAAGTCATTGTTTTTCTTCTGACTTAAGTAAAAATCCCAATACAGCAATACAGTAATGAGATCTTTTCTGCTAAAACTGCTGGTTAAATTTCTTTAAAATAAGCACATGAGAAGTTTTGTATTGTCTTTATAAAGAAATGCATGCTGCTAGCTAAGAGAGAGGAGAAATATTTTCCAGCATTAAATCATTTTTTACAGTTCAATAATCTGGAAGATTTCTATATGTCATATTTACACTCACTTCCTATTTAATGCAATACAGATTTTTTACATGCAGCAACCTTGAGAGAACATAACATGTCGTGCAGCCTATGTAGTTATTTTTTTAAATGAAATGGCATGCTTTTGTTTTACAGAAGAATTTTAATGGAGAGAGGGCAAGACCTTGAAACCTGACCGTGTTTCATTAAATTAAGGTTTTTTTCCATTTCCACTGCCCAGCTCAAGCTGTGACATAGACGGAGAAAATGTAAAGGTTTCATGTGTTCCATCCAAATCAAAGATTTATCAATTCAGTAATCACAATAAATGAACATGAAGTTACAGAGTCATAAAAAGGTTGGCAAAGACATTTTGGTTCACTAAGTCCAACCACTAACCCAGCACTGCCAAGCCCATCACTAAACCATGTCCCTGATTGCCACATCCACATGTCTTTTAAAAACCTCCAGGGACAGTGACTCCACCACTTCCACGGGCAGCCTGTTCTGATGTCTGACCACCCTTTGATTCACCCAGTGAACAATTTTTTCCAAATATCCAACCTAAACCTCTCCTGGCACAGTTTGAGGCTGTTTTTCTTGTCCTGTCACTTGTTGCCTGACAGAAGAGACCGACCTGCACCTGGCTACACCCTCCTGTCAGGGAGTTGTAGAGAGCAACAAGGTCTTCTCTGAGCCTTCTTTCCTCCAGGTTAAACACCTGCAATTCCCTCCACTTCTCCTCATCAGACTTGTGCTCAGACCCTTCCCCAGCTCCATTGCCCTTCTCTGGACACACTCCAACACCTCAATGTCTTTCTCATAGTGAGGGGTCCAAAACTGGACACAGGGTGCAGCTTCAACAGAGCTAAGTAGAGCTGTGTTTGAAAACTTGATATTCAAGATTGAATATCCCAAAGTGCTCTTTAATGGGCTCTGTGCTGGCCTTAAAAATGTGAGACACCTAAGTTCCAATCCAAAATTCTTCCTGATTATCAACTGCTACTGCTGTAACCTAGAATGATCTATAAATGTTGGGTTTCTGAGCATGATCCAGTCACCTTGATGGTTAAAATGTGCAGCAGCACATTTTTCTATTGAGGAAAAGGGGATTATTTTAGGGATTGTTAGAAGGGACAAGATCATGGATTTCTGAGCTTCTAAAAAAATTTGGAGCCATTTTTTACTGCAGTTAGACTAAATTCTACTGGATTGTATAAATCAAAATTTAGCCTATAGACTACCATCTACTTTTTATTTAGGCACCTTGAGCTGATGGAACTATTGTGGACCCACATAATCAGAAATTTTAAAATGCAAGGAATGACAAATAGCTGTGTTTGTAAAATGGAATGTCACAAACGAATTCGCTCTCTGAGTCTACCACTACAGTCAAATCTGCTGGAAATAAGTGCAGCTCCTCTGGGAACACCTGGGTGGCACTTAGCATGGGTCACAGGAAGTAAGCAGGGCAGAAGCAGAGAGAGTCCTCTCTTACTGTTGTCCTCAGGAAAGCCTGCATTTCTAGGCTTGGTCCCCCAGGCTATCATGGGGGCTGTCTGGAGATATACCAGCAGCCTTCCAAGATGGTTCACTACCAAGAAGCTGTTATTTGACAGAATAACAGTCCAATTTCTGTGTTTTCAGGAGCGTTGGGGAGTGGCGGAAAGGGTGAGGTTTTGTGGGGGTGTGTTCAGCACCCTGTCTCTGTTCATAGTAATCATTGCACCATCAGAAAACGGTCCATTATTTGCTGCTGAATATTTAGGCAAGAAGACTGATTTTCACGAATGAGAGTGTTACGAAAGATCCCCACCAGTGCCCTATTTCTACACTGGCACAACACTTATCTGCAAGACTGATGCTGAGTAATTGCTGGGTCACCACTACTAAACCTCTTTTTTGTTGTGTGGTGTAAGTACGGCCTAGGTAGAGTGCTAGTCTTACATGTTTGGTGCATACAGGAGAAGGTATTTCTCTTCCAAGAGGGCTTCCCACATCCTTAATTTGTAAGGTTTTCTTTTTCAAGGAAACATCTTCTTCAAACTCATTGACTTGATAGTGGTTTTGCATCAAAATGCTGTTTTGAGCTAAGTCAGTAAGCCACTGACTGTAAACCACTCCAAGCTGAGTTGAAACTTTTGGAAGTACAGTTCCTGACCTGAGTAAACCTGGACTCAGTTAAAAGTTTGCAATGAAATCCAAGGTAATTTGCTACCAAATGTTTCATGTGGGGCTTAATATTCCATATTCATCTCCTTAACAACCTAATCCCTATGTATTGTTTGTGTGGTTGTACCAGTGAAGACTAAAGCACGAACACAAACTTTGTTTATCGGGACACTGCTATCTGCTACCTATGGCAGTATCACTGCAGATTATGAGCACTCACTTGGCACTGCCTGCTACTGTTGATAGGATGTGGCCTTTCCTCCAGTCCCCGTATCCGGCATGCAAGCAGCTAATCAGTCTGACCATTTGCTGAGTGATTTGACAACTGCAAGAACCAGATGTTAAGTTCTAGAATTTATTTTTCCAGTAGGGTCATTTAGGTCTCTGATTTGTTTCCTAGCTAGCTCTTCTTAAGTCTTTTATCTGCCTTCTTGGCTGATTTCCATCAAAACAATAAAGCATTTATAAGTCTCAGTTTCCGCATAATCATCATCTCCAACTGCAATTCCAACAAGTCCCCTGTGTAATGATGTGAAGGTTTTATTTTCCTTGTGAAAGCTGTGAATGAGGTACAGATTTTGTTATGTCAGATACAATATTCATATCTTGTTTATAACTGTTCAAAAGAACATACTGTGAAGCTTCATGCGCAGAATTGACATTTCAAATTTATCAGAACAGGATTTACACTCTGATGTTGGTACAACTACAAAAGTTATCTCTGATGGGTGGAGGAACAAGTTTGTTTTGGGTGGAGTGAATCCATCTAAGTCCACATAGGGAGCAAAGAAAGGACAAGAAAACCTGGGACAGCCTTTGCAATCATACTGATAACAAACAGTCACCCTGAAAACATTGGGGAAAAATAAATTAAACACTACACATTTTCCTGGTAAGTGTTCTTATCCTTTGCTTACTTGCACTCAGAGAGTAATATTAACTAAAATAAATGTGCAAGAAATATATATATATATATGTATATATAAATATTTTTAAGAGAGTGCAGTTTTCAGACTCCATATATTTTGGTTTTGCATGAAGGAAAGCATGAAAAAAGAAAATATTGCCTGATACATCAACACTCATTAATCAATATTGAACAGAATCATACTTGCATCTATAAATTACTGCTTCCTCTTTAGCAGATGTGCTTCTCTCAAGATTTGAACTACAATTCTCTCTCTCTTTTGCAGTTCTACTATGAAGGAGTACCTGGTTCTAACAATCACTTAAACTACTCTTCAACCCTTCTTATTTACATGGTGATACTATCCAAATGTACAAGCAGTACCCAAAAATACATTAGCAGTTCTTCCAGCCAATCAGACGTTAGATGAATTTGCTGGTTCAGATGCAAATCCTGGCTCAGAAAGTCCATCTGCAGAATGGCAGCAGACAGGGTGTACTGCAGAAGAACCTTGTAACACCTCACCTCCTTCAAAACTCTTCCCCTTGGCTTCATGTTACTGGTTACTCTCAGAGATGAGCTACTGGATAGAGGGTGCTTTGATCTGAATCACACCAGTTGTACTCATGTCAAACTTTTTTTGCTTTGGAATGCTACTCTTTTAACATTTTCCACCTTCATTTGCACTCCTGGGTTGACAAACCTGGGTTTGGCAACAATACACAAACCCAAATCATCCATTCACAATAATGTTCGGAATTAATAGTTGTGCCATCCTCAAGCAGTCAAGAGGTGTAGTCATTGTTGTACAAAGCTCAGAAGACTCTGTAGTTACCAACCCAAAGAAATAAAATAGGAGTTGAATCCTTCTCCTTTTAGTCATAACAAGTGGAATTTCTTCTCAATGCTATTTGAAGACTTACGTACCACTTCACTTGAGTAATCACAGAACCACAGAATCATGGTCAGGTTTATACAATGGTGCTGGTAGTGACATGCAGCACCATTTTCTGTAAAATACACTTTCAGATGCCAGGGTGCATCTCTTCCATGAATAACATAACCTAACCCCTTTTGTTGGCACAAATTCATGTGCATCATGGTTTTTCAGGCCTTGTTAGAAGTTGTTATTTTTCCACATTCACAGCTACTGTTAACATGCTGTTTGAGCAGTGTTTTGGCACATCTAATTAATGTCCTTGAAGAGATTGTCCTTTCTCTAGGGACGAAAAGATTAAAAGAATTGGAATGGGAGAAAGCAGATAACAGTGATGAACTATTTGAGTAATGAGTACAAACCCCAGAATTACAATTTCAGCCACCTGATTCTGAAATATATCACACTAATTAATTAATAACATCTCTTCATGGAAGGAGATGCTGTGAAAACAAACACAAGAAAGGCTGAATATTTCTGGCACGGTTCTGGTAACGTTCAGTCACTTGTCTAGTATTTAAGAGAATTCACATGTTTGTCTCACTCTTGCCAGCTGAGACTGTCAAAGGGGCCTCCAATACCATCAGACAGATGATGAGGTTTTCAAAATCCAGTTTGAATTCTCCCCAGCAGATTACTTCTCTCTGTTGTGTTTGGGCAGGATGGCTTTCATGGAATTGATTCCTTAAGCTTCAGACAATTTTCATGTCTTTGTTTCCCTCTGTTTATTCCCTCCAGATAAAAAAATCAGTTACTATATTTAAAACATTTAGGTTTAAGATCCCACCATCTCACATGACAGACGGATCATATGTATAAAACTTGTATATCTTGAACATTTCTTCATCATTTAGTGATGCCAGCATCTTTCTGTCCTTAGTACTACAACAGAAAGGAAGTGGCTTTACCTGCATCCTCTTCTGATGTGTAAGTGTTGGGGCAGCTCTACTATCCCCTGTGCTGTTGTTTGGTAGTGCACAGGGTGTGTTGGTGGGCCAGTATAAGAAGGCAGTGCTCCCCCAGTGCCTATCCTTTCCAAACCTACTGCATCTTTCCCTTACGTGGACAGGTCTTTGAGAGAAAAGTTACAAATATTTGTTTTCACCACTGAGTGAAAATAAATGTCTATCTTCTATTCTGAACATCAGACAGAACATTCGGACAGACCCTCATTTCCCATGGGTTAGCCATGGGAACTCTGGTGACAGTGAGTGATCAAAAGCTCTTTCAGTCTCTTGCCTCTTCTGGGCCCTGCTTAAATTAACACCTCCTGTGAAACAGAAAATGCCTAGCTCAGGCTTCTGGATTTCATTTCAGGAGCATGCATGTGTGCACCTACTGGGTCTAGGTTTTCTCCAGGTCTGGAGGAGGTCCTGTAGCAGAGGTGTGGGCTGTACTGGCAGGTTTCTGTCCTGGGAGATTTACTGGTCCTGGGAGACACTGTGCTGCAAGCTGCTAAAGTTTGCTTATATGGCTCTGGTTGCATCTCTGCTTGGGTCTTTGCTGGCATATTTTTCTGTTTCCAGTTGATAAGGCATTCCAAACGGAAGTATTCAGATGTCAGGTTGAATTTTCCCCAGCAGATGGCTTTACTTTGCAGCCAGCTCAATATGCCAGCAAAACTTGGAAGTTTGGATGATACATTAACTTTACTGTAGGGGTTATTTTTTTATATAAAAAATATAATACCATCAATTGTTCTTTAAAAATTCTTCCTTTTGTTTATTCATCTACAAGGTCAAATCCTATGAAACTTTCACTGTAACTGAAGAAGTCATCAGGAAACTTGCTTCATTGATTTTGTTGTTTTACAGATCATCCCTTGAATACTAACCAGCTTTCCATGTGCTTGTAGCAGCTAGGAGTAAAATACTATGGAGAAATTCTTAGTATATCAGATAACTTGATGCTGATGGATATGTCACATACTCACTTTTGGTTAATAAAACAACCGATTTAGCAATTAAATAATTTGACAAAGGTTTTAAGGCAAATCCAGGCCAATACAAAGTCATGACTCCAGGGTTCAAAGGTCTTGACTTCACTGAGAATGAGATAAATTTCTCAGTTCAATAAGCCTTCAAAAAAAATATTCTTGTAAATGCTTTATTACAAAAAGTATTTTATAAGTGGTATTTTACACTATCAAGAAATATATAAATCTTAGTATTACCATTGCATCAGTTTTGTTTTATCTAGAATCTTATTTTGTGCATTTGTAAAACTTGGCAAAAAGAAACCACGATTGAATTTATGTTGTTCAGCCTTAGTGACAAGGCAAGAAGTATTTCCTAAGTTCTGCAGAGTAAGAAAGACATGGAGAGAGCACCTAGTATGGCTTTTATTTTGGAGTAGCAGATCCTGGTATAGCTCTGAAAATTATGGTAAGTACTTCTTTATTAATTTTTAATGGATTGAATAATCTTTTCCACCCAGTGCTGCCTCTTAGCAATCAAGTTGGTAAGCATGAGCAGGCCTATGGCAGATGCTCCTCTTGGTCAACATAACCTCACAGAGGAAAGGGAAAAGGTTTGACATCTCTGTTTATCCTACCTTCGCAAAGAGGGTTCGATATGAATATATGAACATATATATGGTAGAGACACATGATATGGAAAGACTAAGGCAGATTTACTTTTTAGTATGTAAGTGGCCTGTTTGCATTTTGAGTTATAGTCATCTTTCACAAGAGCTGTTTCTGTCTGTTCCTGAGCTGGATTATGCACAACTATCTGCCTTCTCCTTTTCCAAAGTGGCCTAAATGCAAATGCCAATTGTTAGCCAGCGTAAAAGTCCCACTTTAAATTACAAAAACTACCGATTGTCTTAGAGCTTTTCTTCTGCTCTGTGGATGCTAAGAGGTACGTGCTCTATTCTACTCCCTGATTTCAATGGCATTGTGTGAGGAGAGGCAGATGCTGCCTTACGTATGTGTCCAGCCCAGTATTCTGTGACTGAGTTCAACTGTTGGGGTGCAATTCAAATAATCACAGTCAAATTCAGCTTTGGAGTTGATAAAAAATTTCACATACTCTTGCAAGGTATGTTAAAGAAGAAACTACTGTAAATCTGTAAAACAGCCGCAAATCTTGTAAGAAAGCGTTTTTTCTGTGCAAGATATCCAATAATTTTTCCTAGACTGTTATGACTTTGTGTATAAAGAACTGCTGTGTATAAAGAGCTGCCATATGCTTTGAATTAACATTATTTTGATTTTAGATTAAAACAACAAAATAAGGAACAATGCAAAGTTTCCATGAAAGACCACAATATCTGTATTTCTTTATCTTTAGTGGACTCAGTAAGAAAGTGGGTGCCTCTATCTTTTCCTTGCTTAAATAAGAAAATAATAGAAACAATCCAAAAGCTTAAATATTTGTTCTGACTCCACAGTTTAAGTGAGAAGAAATTTCAGGCTACAGCTATCCACCTTCCTGAACTGATTCATTCTACCTCACTTGAACTATATAGTGTAAATCTTAAAAACAGGAAAGAAATTTGTTTTCTGGAAGTTGTGACAGCTATTTCTTGTTGTTTAAAGGTAAAGGACTTGGGTTAGATATGTAAATCGTAATGTTTATACCAGAATGTTAGAATGTTAGCAAGAATTTATATGCTTGATTCTGCCTAAATGGGAATAATTACAGTTAGAATGTTTCCACTTTCTGTCCCCGTCAGGTGTGGATGTCATAGGAAGAAAATTACATAAGACTGGTATTATTTTATGCCCTGAGTATGCCACTTCACATGAGGGATTTTTGAACTCTGTTCACAGAAAGAGAAACTCTTTTTGTTAGAGAGAAAAAACAGCTAGAGAAGGCAATTAAAGGATCAAACTGCTTCCTTAAAATATACCAGTGTGAAGTGCACCAAGACATGATTTTCAGAAGGACATGAAGTGTTGTTATTTGAAATGCCAAATAAACCACTAGAAGCTCCTAGTCCTCTTAAAACATTCTTCCTAACTGAAGTTGATGATCCACTGGGGTATAATCTTTATTATATATGAACAGCAATATGTGATTAATAGTCACAGTGGTATCCACTTAGGTAAAAAGCTGCTTTGTTTGAATCAATAGGAACCACAAAATAAATACATGTTATTTTCAAGGGATTCTGTACAATTGTACATCAATTGCAGATATTGCTCTGCTGCCCTAGCTTTCATTTTATAAAGAATTGCAGTACTCTCACTTACAGAACAAAATTATGCTTTGAATTTTAGCAGTCAGTTTTGACAATGCAAATAACATAGAGCCTTTACTAATCAGAACATCTTATAAAATCCTAGAATAATTATCCAGTCTAGGAAGATGTTCTGCTTGTTTTTTCTTATATTTCTTTACTCACTCTGCTGTGGTGGATGATGGACTTCAGCCATGCTTTTAGATGAAGATAATGTCTTTTCTAAGAGCAACTTCTGTGAGTAGAAGAAGTAGTCAAGGCTTTTGGCATGCAGTTGAGTTTCGACTGACTACAAGACAACTCTTACATCCATTAAGGATTTGGTATAAAGCCCAGTGAAGTTGAAGGACACTGTTTTAGGCCAAAGTAATGACTGAGAATGGGATCAAACTTGCAGTGATCGAAATGAAATCTAGTATTTTTGAAAAAAAATATTGTACTTGCTCGCTAGATTCCTATTAGGAGACCATCTGAATTTGCCTCTGTAATCTGTTTTACCATCTCAGATACTTCCATTTATCACTGGACTTTTAAACTTCCAGAAAACATAGTAATTTTAGCCAGTAACACTGTAAGTTATTTGCTTTCTTTGGTTATTTTCATATGCCTCTCCTAACCCTAAGCTCTTTCATAGTCTAAAATTCATGGCTGAAGTTACAAAGCTTCTTTTATCCAGTTACTCAATTACCCTGATATTGGCGTGCCTATTAAAAGCAATAAAACTAATACTGCAGACCTTGAGACTCCATCTTGACTGTGCTCTTGTCTGTATTTTTACTAGTTATGAGCCCATACTTCTCCCCAAAACACTTTAATAATTATAGCTTATCATATTCAGTTGCACACACTAAACTTGATAGGACTGAGTCCTCACTAAAATAAGCAGGATGATTTTGCACTATGGCTTTTTATGCACACCTAAAAAGGTTCTAAACTACCTCAAACCTAATGACTAATCCATGTGCTTAAGAATAGCAGAGTACTAGAAAATTATATAAATGGATGAACCAGAATGGACTTTTTTCATGTTTGTTGTGAAGGTCTTCTTGTCCATATATGATTCTGCGTTATGCAAGGTGAAGCTCTGGCTACTTTATTTCTTTTTCTGTGGTTGGGAAAAAAGGGGATCAATTGAGAACTTATTCTTACATATATATAAAAGGAAAACCATGCCATTTAAGTCATGACAGACAAGTGACTGACACGGCATTTTTGGGATGTGGGTTCATTTCTTCTTTCTTCTACTTCATGAGTTTGAGAAAGCTATCCTATCCCTCCATATTTTGAGTCTCCTTCCAAAAAATCGGAACTTAGGAAGTAGGCATACTGTCAGTAATAAGAGCTTAGATACCTATCTTGCATGTAAATGCCTCTGTCTAGACCTCTAAATACCAGCAGGTAGCTACAGCCTGCATTTGAACCACTCTCCTGCATTTACTATTCTTGATCACAATGTGAGTGTAACTTAAAAGGATGAACTGCCTAAGTACAGAGAGGGAAAACATACATCCTGGCAGGAGTTTTTGGCATAATCTTTCCAAAAATAGCCCAGAAGCTGGGATAACAAGTGGTAAGAAGGTGCCTGCTGCAGTCCAAGCTCTGGTCGGTAAGAAACAACTGAAATACTGAGGAGTCTAAGGGATGGAACAGGTGAAGCTGCTCATACAGGTTATTGTAAAGAATTCTTCCTATATTCAAATCCAATCCTATGTAGGAAAAGCAATTTGTCTAGGTATATTCCAAGCAGAAAAAGCAGTGGGATTGCTGTTCTGGAAGATACCAGCACTCTGCAAGTGATCATAAGAGACTGAGTTAACACAGTTTCATTAAGGTTCAAGACAGTATGGGTAAGGTAGGTAGGAATGCAGACTTTGTATTACAAATAATACAAACAATAGTTTGTATTATTATAAAGGCAACATTAGAATATGGTTTAAAGTAAGTTATCTATTGATAATTAAGTGCTACTGTGGCCTTCAACCACCTGAGATAAATAATCAAGCCTAAAAGAAAATGGACTTTCCTCCATGGCAAGTAATAACGACAGTACTGTTAGTTGTGCTGTGCTGTTTATTCTCCCATGACAGTGGCAAACTGCTGGCCCACCTTCTGTTCTGTGTCTGCTGCTTGACATAATTCAGGCTTGCAAATTTAAGTCCCACTGACATCCTTTGGAAATAAAATTACACCCTTTACAGCATGAGCTTCTGAATAATTCTGCTGTCACACCTCAGACTGAATGTGCCAGAGCTAAAAAGAAAACACTACTAAGCTACTGTCAGAAAATGTGCATCAAAAGCACAAGGAGCTTTGAAAATTATGGCAAAAACTGACTTGGATGTGATATATTTTAGCAGGAAGGCCTTTGGATTTACATTTTATACCTTCAAGGTGCTCAGCCACATTAAACAAAGGTGTGCTTAATAGAGAGTGACTCTCCTTTCAGTTATATACTAATTAATATATGAGGTTTCTTTGTTCTTCAATAGATGTGACAGCCCATGCAGTTCCATGGTTTCTTTGTCCTTGTCATGAAAGTGCCAAGACAATTATTCTTTGAAAGTTTGGAATAGACCACAAACGACCCAAAATGGTAATTTTCTTCTAAAAGCGATAGAATATGAATGAAATGTTCTCTTTTATGGCATAAAACCCCATTATTATGTTGAAATAAAGAATGAGAAGGAAGACTACTTTGTCAAGTAAGGATCAACAATTTTTATTTTGAAAACAGATCACTGAGGACTGTGCATCCCATCCTAAATTCTTACTATGTAATTTTCTGTATGTGCTTTAGAATAGGTAACCTCCAGCACTACCCAGATCCTGTGACAGGAATGCTTGTGATACCAGTTATTTTTGACAATTTACTTTGGAATCTTCTGTGTGGATGTGATACACAAACTTTGCAGTGTCTCGGAAAAGTTGAAATCACAAATCACAGAATCACAGAATTTCTAGGTTGGAAGAGACCTTCAAGATCATCGAGTCCAACCCGTGTTCCAACACCTCAACTAGATTATGGCACCAAGTGCCACATCCAATCTTTTTTTAACACATCCAAGGATGGTGACTCCACCACCTCCCTGGNAGAAAGAATTAATCTATAGGATCCCTGGGCCAGCTAGGATATCAGTAAATTTTGTTTTCTATAAACAAAAGGATAGAGTTGATCTATCTATTTATTAGGGTAAATACCCTGAGAAAACAATAATTACAAGCATGGGGAGCAATATCCTTCTGATTTAGTCAAGTCTAATCCCACAGGGTTCAGCTGAGCTCATTCCATAATTATGTATTTATAATTATGTGCTCATAATTATGAGCTCATTAGCAAGTTGGAGTTGTCACATAGCCCAGGCTTACTGACTCCCAACAATTTTAAAGCATGAGGGATACTGGTTTTGATTTTGTGAGACATTATTAGTTCAATGCACACTTTCTAAGGGATTGCTATGTGTAAACAGCATAGTCTGATTCTTCAGTTTTTGTTTCAGATGGCTGTGAATTTCAAGGAATGTCAAGATGAAGAATTTCACCTCATGAGACTGAGGCACTTCCAGAGCCGTGAAGGAGTCACGGAGTTCAGCTCAAGCTGAATAGGAGTCAAGCCTGTTCAGCTCAAGCATTTTAAAAACATGCCTTTGATGATGGGCAATGGACATTATGAGAGCTGTCAGAAAGGCAGAGGCAGATGTAGGAGGAACAGTAGAGCATCTGTGCAGAATGTTTGGCAATGAGCCCACACCCCAAGTCAGGCACTGGGGATGCTCCAGAGGGGAAGATTGCATGGAACAGCTGAGAAGCCACGCAAAGGAAAGCATGGCAGGGGTATCCATGAAAAAGACCGGAGCATCTGTTTCTGATATCTCAGGTAGGACTTCTGTCCAAACATAACCTTCTACTGTAGCAAGGTACACATTAGCCAGTTATCCAGGTTTCCTTTGGAGATGACGGAGAGAAAAGGGCAGTTTACTGCTGAAGCCACCTGCAGGAAGGTGTCCATGTAAGTTGGACAACCAGCTCTCCTAGGTGCCAGTTCCTGTGTGGTGGATAAGAAGGGAACATAGACAACCAGCTCAGATCACAGAGCTCTCACTGGAGACTCCTAAAGTTGGATGTGGTGGAATTTTGCTTAGCATCTGTTGAAGTTGGGCTGATATTTCAAAGGGTCTGCAAATGATGTTCAGGGCGTGTTGTGGTCATAGTGTGGGAAGCAGTGGCAGTGCCCAGTATCTGTCCCTGTATGCCAGGCAACAAATGCAGAACAGTCCAGATTTTGAGGGAGTGAGAGAAATTAAATGGCTTTTCTGAAGGAATAATTATGTTTCATTTTTCTCAAATGTCCAGAAATGTCTTAAATTTTCTAGAAAGAGAAAATAAAAGACATTGTCACTGGCCAGTTAGTGAGAACTCAGTGTTTCTTCTCCTCTGGCATGCGGAGCAGTCTATGACCCAGAAATGCAACCCTCTTGAGTTTAGGAAGCTGCAGGCTTTTACTCTATACCATTCCCTTTTTCTATTAGTTACTGAAGGTTGAAAGGGATGAACGATTACATGCAATAACTGTTCCCTATGGTTATTATCGTCTTAACACTCCTATGCATAGCACATTAGCACATTTTCTTCTCATTTAGCCATCTAATTCAGAAGACAGTGCCTGTTGGTGCTGGTGTGATGTTATACAAATGAAGAACAAATGACTGTAAACTTCTTTAACATTCTATACAACAGCCTTTTGTTCTGCCTCGTAGCTTATTAATTTCTGAGCATACTAACAGCCTGGGGTTTTTGGTGTATGATGACACTGCACCTAAGGAGTTTGCATCCTTCTGCTGGCTGTTTGTGCTCTATCTAGACACACAGTGATCCCACAGAATAAGCACAGCGTTTTCTTTTATCTGCACTCTCTCTGCCATGAGAAACCTTCATGTCTTTTTAAAAGATTAAACTCAGGCCACTAACCATTTCACACAGTCCTCATTGCCCTTCCAGTGGGAAGATCTGTCACATCAACACTCTGCAGCTGCTGATAACAGCAACTGTCAGGTTGAATTAGAAAAAGTAGTAAATATTTGTATTTGTTTTGGCCATGTCACTGCTGAAATCTCTCTCTAATCCTTACAGAGTTTTCCCTGACCACAGAAATTGATTGCTTCTGATACACTGAACATTATACATCAACTGCCACAGCTCAGGGTAGAGTTACATTTGGAAACAATTGTTGTTTTACAGTTTTTGTGACAAATGTACAAACACTAGAAATTTTCTGTAGACAGTGTCAATAAATAGTCTGGAAATTTTGTTTATAAACTTAATTGGACTACAGATTCATAACGTGTTTGGGGTAAGGTTTCTCTTTCTTTTGATCACAAATCATTCCTGAATAAATCAAAATCTCTACAAATGTATTAGATATACACAGAATGTTCACGAACAGGAGGATGAACAGCTAGTCTGTTCTTGTAACATACTAATGATTGGTCTTTGTAATTCACAAATTAATGATAAATTAAAGAGAACAAAAAAGCAGTTTCAGTAATTAGAGTGTGCTCTAGAAAGGCCTACAATACCAGAATAGCTTTCTAGAAAAAGGTCAAGAAAAAAATATGTTATTTTTAAATATGAAGAACAATTACTTCTTTCACTGATATTCATGATATCACAGCTATACTTCCATAGACTACCAAGATTCCCAAATTACATTAAAATTAAGCAATCCAGACTGTGCGGTCTATATTTCACAGTGTAAAATTCCACAGATTTCACTCTTTAGAGCTGACAATTGTCATTAGACAATTAAAAACATCCTCACAGGGATTAATTTTCCCCAACACTGTCACACTGCAGGCAATTTGATCCCACTGAACACATACTGACTGCTAGACAAAGGTTTTAGGAACTGTAATCCTGCCTCCTGGGCTCACGCTGCAGTGATGATACATCTCCAGCTGCACTCAGCATCACAGCTTCCCATACAACTTTGTGTATGGGATACCAAATATTATGTCAATTTCTTTAATTCAAAAAATGTAATGAGGAGGTGTCCTTTGATATATGGGCAAAAAGTTGGTCATAAAAGCTTAATGGACGTTTATCCAAATACTGTACTTGTATATGTCTACGAAGAAAAATCCTCTCTTGGACAAAGGGAAAGAGGAGATGATTTACCAATTAAAATACTATGTCTCGTTAGACTAGCTAGAGTAGGTGGAAAAAAAGCAGCCGAGCTCATGCGCACAGCAGTCATTGTTCAGGTTTTGGGGAGAAAGATGACAGCCTGTATTTGTAATTATTTTAACTCTTATTTCTGTGATGCAGGACTTAACCTTCCATTTGCTTTATATCTAGTCTGCAAATCCTGTGTTTATGAAGACTTAAGCACCATGAAACACTCTGACACTCTCCCTTTCCTTCATCTGAAGCAGTAGCATTATCTAAAACAAACGGGCTGCCTGGCCAAGGAAGGAGGCACAACGAGTGCTTCCGCACACCCGCCTGCGTTTCTGCAAGGGACCCCAAGGCGTGAAAGCAGGAGGGGAAGTGAGGCAGGGCCTGCTGTGAATGCTGCTGGAACAACCAGTGTCCAGTGAGATCCAGCTCCGTAAATTTGACAAACACAAAGGAGAGGCAAATGGGTGAGGGCAAAACTGTATTTGTGCCAGTAGAGAGTAAAAAAAAAAGAACTGCTTGGCACAACTTGTATTGAGGCTGCGGGTTGTAGCTTGTGTGCCAAAGAAGCATGTGCATTCTCACATGCTTTTTGCACTCATTTGAGATACAGGGTGGCTGCACTTAGAAATAAGTACACAATGTACCCTGCACATTGTCCTTTCCACAAGACAAATATTTGTGTTCCCCTCAGA
Source organism: Platysteira castanea (assembly GCA_013397175.1). NCBI lineage: Eukaryota > Metazoa > Chordata > Aves > Passeriformes > Platysteira > Platysteira castanea. Next base: position 94,558 of record VYXC01002363.1, read on the forward strand.
GGACCCAGTTTTAGTCTGTAGTCACAGAGTCTTCCACAACATTAAACTCTTGATTAATATGTTTACTAGGAGATTTGCATTAAATCTGAATTTGGAAAACCAGTCATCCCCTGGCATATACTTTGTTCTTACCAAATTTCTATATTTAGAGCCTCCAAATAGTGCATTACTATGACCACTTATCTACCAGGACTCTTGGGAGAAAGACCAGCAGTAATGACCCACTACAGAGAAAGGGAAACTGAGGCACAGAGTATTGGTCAGCCTGCCCAGCTTTATGTCTTTTCACTTCATCATCATTCAGCTCCTCCCTTCCTTTTATTAAGATCTCCTCCTCCCTAGTAAAGGCCAAACTCTTGCTCTCTTTTCCATGGAACTCCACAATGGATTCCTACTTAAAACTTGCTCTGTCTTCCAGTTGGTTTGCCCCACATGAGCTGCAAAAACAGGTTCTGGAGCTCTTACACTTCGGTCAGCCAGGAAAACTGACATGGACAGGTTGTTCTCTATCCTGAGGTTCACAGAACCATGCAGTTCTTTTCCTTTTATTTTCTTCCATTAGCACTACTCATTCCCACACAGGCATGAAAGTTAGCACCTGTTTGTCTTGTCTTTGATAGTTTTATTTATGCCCTTCTCTATAAGAATCACTTTTTACTGATTTTCTTCCAACAAAGTAAGTTCAGGAACCTCACTTACAACCCGGACATGTAAAGCCTGTCTCAACAACAGAAAGCACATTATATAAAATATCTCCCTAGATTTCTTGCAGAAACATCAGTTCAGGTCAGTAATTTTGAGCAGCTGCTACTGCAGCAAAAACAACAACAACAGCCAGCAGGCAAAGGAAAGGAAGTTGTTGCAGTCCGGTTATGGCCTCCGAAAGCAGCCTCGGCTCATGGAAGAATTAGGGACACGGTGTTTTATAAGGTGTTAATCAGGTCTTTATTTCGGGGACCCAACCAGCATGGTCGGCCACTCGCCCAGACTGACCCCGCTCCCCGGGGAAACCCCCATCGCTCCCCGGGCGGGCCACACAAAACATCCAATCACAAACACAGCTCGAGAACACGTGACCTGAGAGCAGGGGTCTGGGAACCCCGTTCTCTGCCATGCACCCTCCAGGCTCCCCTCCCACCCTGGGGGAGCAGGGGGGCAGGCCCCCACAATTCACCCTTTTGTTTTTATTAAAAAATGGCAAACAATTTCCAGGCACACAAGCA
>VYXC01002363.1:97033-180352 GCA_013397175.1 Platysteira castanea
CGGGCCACACAAAACATCCAATCACAAACACAGCTCGAGAACACGTGACCTGAGAGCAGGGGTCTGGGAACCCCGTACTCTGCCATGCACCCTCCAGGCTCCCCTCCCACCCTGGGGGAGCGGGGGGGCAGGCCCCCACAGGAAGTCTTTCCTCAGTGTGGCACCTTGGGCTGTTTCTTTGCTCTTCTTGCTGCTGGTCCCATCATTCTCCTCAGCCAGCACTGAGGTTCCATTTAATGCACAGACTCACTGGGCCAATAAATATCTGCTGGCTTTTCTAGTGCAAAAACATAAATTAAAAAATATTTGTCAGACCTGTGTACAGGGATTGCATATTCTTCTGCTGTATTCTAAAAATGAATGTCAAGAGATGCAAGTGAAACAGATATCTAATTTGCTTCCCCTTCTGTGCTTCTGTCCATATGTAAAGCTGGGGCTAAGACACAGAGACAGATGTCCTTGTATGCACATTGTTATCTTGTAAGAGAGAATTCTCTGTGATGCTGAATGTTTCATTTTCCTCACTTGTTTTTAACTTATTTTAGCAGACTAATTTTCAAATGTGGAAAGAGCAGACTTTTTGGCCAAGCAGAATGGACGCACCAAATGTTTTAACTAATAACCATCTGTGCCCTTTTAGTATTTGGGCTACATCACCTAATATATTTAATTGGAAGGTTGAGTTCTTTATCTGAGCTGTTTGTCTTAGATCTACCCACTGATACGTATGGGTTTAAGAAGAGAAACTTTCAAAGGAAAAGGACCAGATCAGCCATCATCCATCAAACAGGTAGATAAATGTTTGCTGAATACAAATATTTGAAATGCAGAACTAAAATTAATACAGCATCAGGGTGCAGTGTAATAACCACACGAAAATTTATAAACCATACAACATGGGAAAATAAAAAAGGCAACCACAGGAAATAGTGTAGAAACTACTGCTCTCCTTTATCTTCGTTAGGAGTTTCTCTGTCCTGTCCTACTCCAACAGTGAATCTGCACTTGAATTTCTCCCACACAGTGCTTTCAAGCCTGCCTTGATTCAGGATAGTCCCTTACAAATTACCACAGAAAATGTACAAGAGTATTACATTCATTCTTAAGTCCTCCTCCTCCCTCCCCTGTAGCATTAAGAACTACAGAAATCAACAGAATGCTGGTAACTGAGTAAACACTGACTAAACAAACCACTACTGCTTCAAGTGGATGTTAGGAGAATCAGAAATACCTGACTGAGCAGCTCATCAGTGTGTGGATGTGGGCGTTTGACTGCAGTTCCTCTCCACAACTATTATTTGTTACGGCTGTTCCACATCCTATCTTAATAAACTCTGTAAGTTCTCTCATGAGGCAGGGAACATATCTTCCCCCGTGCTGGTAATGGTATGTTGGTCCTGTGCCCTGTTCCATCCCTCCCTTTCGAATGGGAGCTAAAGGCATGAAGATATTTCCTGTACCAAATTCTGTGCCAGTGCTAACTTGACTTTGAGTCGGTTGTAGTTTGCTATTAGCAAACAAATATCAAAACTAAGGGCTAACCTCAAACAAGTGAAGCATCTGGATTCCACTGGCACACACGCACACCTTGGTTCTGGAATATTGCAAATCAGATCTGCCTCAGGTTACGGGAGGACAAGGTACACTGATGTCTAGATAAATTATCTCTGCTGAGCTGTGTTCCCTGCAGCTACAGTGCTGCTGCTGTCTCTGCACTATACTGCAAACAAGTAGAAACTTACCTGAAGGCCAGAAAGGGTTATCCAGTCAGATCTCCCAGAAAGTGGAAAGCATAGAACTAATGAGTAATTTCAGTAATTTCAAGAGTAGAATTTCAGTTCTAAGGCTGGAAGAAACCTCAGGAAGTCATTCTGTGCAACCCCCTCTTCAAAGTGGGACCAGTTTAGATTAAGTTGCACAGGGCCTCAATAATTAATTCCCATGTCAGTGGAAATTAATTGACTTTTAAAATTTCAGGAACTGAGAATACACTACAAATCCACTACTCCTTCCGTAATCAGTTGCCACCAATGATGATTTTGGTTTTGGTTTTGGCTTGGTTTGTTTTTTTTCCCCAAAGACTCCTTTTTAGCCTGTATTAGAGTAGCTTTAGCATCCTCTCTTTTAACTCTAATTTCTTGTTTGGATGCTGCCTGGCAGATGCTGTCATCACATAATGCTTTGAATCAGATTGAGCCTCATGAATTTGTTACTGTATTATGTTTTCCATGTTCCAATTGCTTTTGCAACCCTGGTCTGAGCTTTCTCTGATTTATCAACACACAGATAACAAGAGCAGCTCTCCAGTCTTGGGCAAGAGAGCTGGACAGAATTTTCATAGTTGCAGCATCAAATACAGAGCTAATGTATGCCCTTTTTATCTACAGCAAATTTTCCTCTTTATATTTATTCAAGGATTACAACAGCAGTTTAGAAAATGGCATAATGATGGTAGTTCATATCCAAGTTAGCTGTCTGCCACAAATCCCAACTTTCTCCTCCTCAGGAAGGCCATCCACATGCTACAAGAATATTTCCAGGCATAGGACTGCCCATTTAGATATATTGATCCAGTGATTCCATGAATTTGTTAGTGACTTCCTTGTGAAATTATTCGATTACACTAAGCAGTTCATTCATTACATTATTTACATATATTTTTTTGTGGCATCTGCAAAATCGGCCAACAGAGATTTCATGTTTTTTTCAGACCTTTTATAAAATTTGATCATTATCTCAGCACCAGAAAGGGGCTTTTGGGGTCTCATTAAACAGCAGATCATTGATGATTCTCAATTTGTATCTGTACTTCAAGAACTAATATTTGCTATTATTTTATTTAGTATGTGCAATATTGGTATTTTAATTTTTATCTTTCCTGAATCAAAATGCCAGCAGGTACCAGATGAAATGTTTAACAAACTTTGAAGTGTATTGCACTCATATTAATTTAGTGGCCAGATGTAAATATCAGAGTTGGGGTTACACATGTGATAGAACAGTCTCTCCCAGTGTGAACTTTCCTTTGAAACCCTTATTAGAAGAGAGTTTTACCCCTGAGAATATTTAGTTGCTCAGGATAGAGTAACTGAAAAATTTACAATGACATCTATAATTATTCTCCAGTTACAACTTTCCACATGGACTGCTTTCTTGCACAAATACTAAAAGCTGAACACATTTGAAATACACTGTGGTATTTCACTGCCTATAAAGAAGGAGAGATTAATTTTTTTTTTCCTTGATGTTTTCCTTAAAAGTTTATCTTAAGTGAAGGAAGGGAAATATTTACAATTGCAATGGAACAATGGCCTGGAACTTAGGAAGGGAAAGTTTAGGTTAGGCTGTAGTCAGAAGTTCTTAACTCAAATAGCCTTAGATTCCAAAAGAAGTTTTTTGACACAGCAACATGGAAGATTTCCATTAACTGTGCAGGTGAGACACTCTGGAGAAATACTTTATAAAGAACGCAGTGTGGTGCTAATTGAATACTGGACATTATCACCTTTTTATATAAACCTTCTTTCTCAATGATGTTATTAGTGACACAAAGGAAATTTAAATTTGAAGTAAATTTTAAAACTCTGCATACTTAAGAGACATATCCACCACACCACAGATCCTGAGAATGACAGCTCAGTGAAAAAATCCAGATCCAGTTTTTCATTTGTCATGTTTACAATTAAACAGGAGCATTCAGGTGCTGGATTCCTGAAAATCTCACCCTCGAGAGTGCCCTAAGGATACACTGGCCTTTAGAACTGCAAGCACACCAAAGATCAAACAAAAGTTTGGGGGGAAATTAAGGTGAGACTTCCTGTGATTTTTTGAAAGAGACAAGAGGCAGTAACAGAGAAGTCAGGAGTTCTCACTTTACTCTTTCTAATTCTCTGCACAAAACATTGAAGTGAGAAAAAGTTCAATTCACTTCAGTACTTAATTCTATGAATCGATTCAAAGATGTAAGGGAAGTTTATTTAACAAACTAATCACGTTTCCTTTTAAACCAGAATTTAAACATCCTCTGTGGGAGGAAACTTAATTTTCCTAGTTGTACCATATAAAATAAGCTGGGAGCTGGAGAGCACTTTTTCTGAAGCAAGTCCATTTTATGTAGTTAAAATGCTGCAGATTAATGCTAGCAGAAAAGTGTTCAATCTGTTCTGCTTAATGATACCTGAAATTATTAATTTCAGTATTATGAGCATTCATTTTTTCTTTCCTGCCATGTTCATATTTAACAATTGCAGTTCTCTGTGCTCATCTGTGTGTTCACAGATGTTTCTCACAGAAACATCTGTGTGACTTGAAGGGGGAAAAAAATTGTACCACAGAAAACTCTTAGGTATTAAGTTACTTTCTGATTTCAGAAGAGAAGGAGTAATGATATTTGGCCTGCTACATGCAGGATCCATTATCGGCAGTGCCAAAAATAGTTATTCCTTGAAGCTGTACTGTCTTCTCTGACTGTGACATATGTCCAGCACTGAAGAAAGAGTAAAACTCGTCCCCCTAGCGTACTGTCGTTGTAAAATATTTAGCTCTCTAACCTGCTGAAGTTTGTCTAAGGGTACATTGTTACCTCTTCTCTATCCTCTGTGTTTTTACTGCACAGAGCATAACTCCCGGTGAAGGACACTTCTCTTGGACATTTTTTTTATGACTCTAGGCTTCTGGGATGGAACAGATTCCACCTGGTAACACGATTCTTACAGAATGCAAGATAAGAAATAGATAATATGTTGCTTCTCCTTATCAAAGCTTATAAGAGTTATCTTGGCATTTATTCATGCTATCAACATCTGTATTTTTGTTATAAAATTTGATATTAAATCTATGTATATCCATCAGTTTTCATTATATATTTCTGAATAACATTTCCATTGCTTTGGAATACCCAGTCAAAAAAAGGTCAGATGAAATAGCAAATAATTATTGAAATGAGTCATTAATAAATATTTTCTTCTGGGAGATGGCTCTAAAATAATTTATAGTCAATATTAATCTGGTATTATTATAGTATTGGAGATTTTTTTTCTAAATTATATTTAGAGTAAATTATTACGTCGTTCCCAGTGCATCAAAGACAATTGAGTTGTTCTATGCAAATGCATTGAACACAATGCTGAAAAATATTATTGACTGTTCACTGAAAGGCCTCACTAAGCCTTGAAGGGAGGCTGTGAGGAACATTTAAATGATTGAGTACCAAATCAGATGCAAATTTGGAAATTTACAGTAGGATATCTAGCAAAGAAGTTTGACTAGACTTGCCATATGCAGCATTAGTATTCCAGAAAATATTTAGCATTTATTTGGAATATAGTCTGGGAGTCTGTGTCTGGGAGCTGTTTGTGTAGGGGACTGTGGAAGAATCTACACTGAGAAACTGATCCTTATCAATCCAAAGGAAAGGTAGAAGGGTTTTGTTGCCTTTCTGGGTGATGTTGGTGTTTGACCAACAGGAAAGGGGAGGTGGGGGGAAATTGGAGCATGTGTAATGCACAGGGTAATGCAGCACCGTGGTGTGACAGCCAGGTCCTCACCCCTGCTAAGAGGCACCTCAGAGCGCCCTGCTGCACCCATGGCTGCCAGTGTACACCTTAGCCAGAGCAGTCTTTTCCTGTAAAGTAGGAAGAAAAAGTTTAAACCTAGGCCATTAGATTAAGGGCTGTCAACAGGTCTCTCACACACCCAAGCATTCCATCCACGAAGCTGGATATGTATAAATGGGCTGGGAAAACATCACCTTCCAGTATATTTTGAAAAAAAAATCAGTTTTTTCAGATAGATTTTGGATGGGACCAGTCTTGATAGGCTCACCCTCAAAACACCCTCAGACTGGTTCTCCAGCAGGGAGGTTGAAGAACACCTTGATGGTAAATCCCAACAAGTTGTAGTCATATATTAAACAGGAGCTTTTCACAACTGCCATGTCCAAGAGGTCAAAGACACTTCTAGAAATTTCTTCTGGAAGTCTGAACTGCCGAAAGACTTTTGCAATCTTCCACATGCTGCAGTAAATTGGAATTCCATGGTTTGCCATTTAGGCATCTAATCCATTGTAGTTTCATAGCAGTATTTCTTTATTCAAGCACATCTATGACAAATATTAAAAACATCTAAATAAACTGGCCACTTTCAGGATGTTCTCTGTGTATTTGGAGCATTGGGGTGTGCAAAAATCCATATATGTAGCACTTGATATTATGACATATAAGAGATATTTTTCTCTGGGTCACAGTTATAGAAAGATTATAAAATAAACAGCTAGAAAACTCCTAATGCTATTTATGTTTGTTTTCTCAAGATTAATTCGTTCAGATTAAAGGGCAATTTATTCCCAGTAATTTATTTGTAGAAATAGGATATTAGCTCAGTTGTTTAGAGGATGGTGCTAATAATACCAAGGTTGTAGGTTCTATCTGCATATGGGCCATTCACACAGGAGTTGGATTTGATGATCCTCATGGGTCCCTTCCAACTCAGAATATCCTGTCAAATCCTGTGAAAATCCTGTGCAAATGCCATGTTCTCCCTGGAAGATGAGAAGATTCGGATTTAGATCTCACAGCAACTCCTGCTACCTGCTTGTCTGTTAGATTATAAATGGGAATTCCAACCACCTCAAATTGCTGTTAGGAGAATTTTTTGCCTTAAAACCCTTCCAAATATGCTTGTGCTATGTACCATTTCTACAAGCAGCATAATTCCCTAAGCCACCTGAAATTCCTGTCTACACACACAGAAAACAGCACATGAAGGATTTGGCACAGTCACCTTCGGGATAGAAGGTGCCTGCTCGTTTTCCCCTCTACGTTCACCCTAGGTAGCACAGCTCAGTACATTGTGTGTGTGTACAGACTCTGAGCTCCATCTTGGATGTGCTTCAGATGAACTCCCACGGAATCCCAAGCAATCTTTCTGGCACAAGATTTTCCAGTGAAGAATCAAATCCATCATGTAAGGGGAGGACATTTTCTAAGTTGAGGGTACATTTCAACAAACAAGGCTGTCAGCCTTGCCTTCAAGGTTGAGCCTTAATTTTTCAGCCTAGTGATAGGGATTGTTTGATTTAGAAGAAACTCTGCATGCCAGCTCCTCAGAGAAGAATAGCTAAAATTTCCTTGCTTGGTATCTTACCTAACAATCCTCTGCATCAAATGGTGCTACACTGTCTGCTCTGATACTGTGCCAAATCCTTGACTGTTATAAATCATTCTTATCATATAATCTATTTTTGTCATCTGAGGTTCTGACTCTTCTGACTTACTCTCTCCTCTTATTTAAGGTTAAGAAAATATCTCTCCAAGCTGTACAGCCCAAATTCATGTCTTTTGAAAACAAAGCTGATAAACTCCCCCTGTTAGAGCAACAAGGCAATGGCTGGAAAAGAAAGACAAGCATTTTTAAAGAATTATTAAATGCAACCTAAGGTAGCTGGTTCATAGGCTTTTCTCTTAACCAGTTTTATGAGTATCTGGATAAAAGCCTGTTTATACTTCTTAGAGACAAGCAGGACATATCCAAAGAAACATTCAACTTCAGCATGGTATAGATCATATCAGGAGAGACTGAGCAACGAACTCCTGAGAGAATTCTCCTTCTCAGCTGGTGTTTGTGGCTAAACTGAAATGAATGCAACGCAGAAGTGTAATACAAAGAATAACTGTGTGAAAATAGAGAAGCATGTGTGACAGATTGCACATAACCCTGTAAAAAAGACACAGATTGAATTCGATTTTTAATCACCTCCCTGTGAACCTGCTGAACCCACTAGGGTTGCCTGGGGATAAGTGAAATACAAACCTGATCCATTTGGTTTGCTAAAGCCTCTGGCAGTTTAAAAGTAATTTCAACCAAATCAGAACAGCAGTAATTAGCCGACACAGATGCAAGAGATGACTCAAGAAGAAATGAACCAGTTTTGGAGCAAGAGGATATCCCTGGCTGGTTTGGAATTCCAAAACAAAAAGGAATGTAATTTGCTCCCCATTTTGTAGCAGCTGAGGGCTGTTTTCCATGTGAAAACAGTAGCTGTAAAAGGGATATCTTGCAATATTATGCATTTCCTTTCTTTGCTACAGCAGTCAGTGATACAGCTCCTAAAGTGGAAATTCAAGTTCCAGTTTCTTGAGACATTCTACTCTTCTGTTGGAGCCAAAGAGCAGCCTTGACGCCTACTAATTGGCCATGGAATTCCTTTGACTGGGAAACAGATTCTGCTCTGAAAGAGCACCAGGCACAAACACAGAATTGTACCTTTGCACACCCTGGGCCTCTACTCTCTGTGGCCCCACGACAGAAACACAAAGGGCCCAGAGGAAGAAGCCAAAAGGGCCTGGACATGGCCTGAAGAATTATTTCAGCTAGATCTCCCAGCTCCCACACTTCATTTGCTTCTAATCAGCAAACACACTTTCACATACTGATGACAGCACACTAGAAATTAGGCAATCTGGAATCAGTGCTGGTTTTAGACCAAAATGGTTGCTGTGGGTGTATCAAGAAAAACTGCTGAAATACTGCCAGCTCACGTGCTCTGTGCTGAGTTTACCTGGCTGGGAGAAATCCACAGGGAAAGAAACTTGTTATTGCTTATCAAGAAGGTGAGAGCATGGCTACTGCAGGCATGAAGGCCAGAGGATAGAAACAAGGAGAGATTTGAAATGCAGCTGATGAGCTTTAAGAACAGAAATGATTGCCTGAAAGTAACTCAATGGACCAGCTGATCTATTGTTTAAAGTGATGGAAAGTACTGTTCAGATAGGATTTAGAAATATTTCTTCCTGTTTTCTAGGGGAGGCACAATAATTGCTTTAGTTCTCAGTTTGGAAGAAATGGCTAATTCTTTGGAAGAAGCATATGATGTATGTCATATCTGATTTCTAGTTCAATCCAGTGGAAATAAATCAATTCCAAACTGTCAGTACTGGATCTCCTTCCACATATTTTATTAATAAAATAGTATAACTCCAAAATAGAGATTCCTTGAAAGATGGGAAATATTTTTTTGAGAAAAATTGTTTAATGTTAATGGAAATACCTGAGTTTCACCAGAACTTGAAATACCTTTTATGAAGAGTGTAGAAATATATTTATGGTATTTTTCAGAATTTTTCTCTCACTTGGCTCTTTCCCAGACCTTTTTTTTTTTTTTGATTAGCAAGTATTTGACTAGAAACCAAAGTAGAGGGCAGTACCTAATATACCTCCCACTTGTGTTATCACAGACAGTAATGTAAAATTGCACATTACAGAGATGAACAAAGGGTTAGGGCTTAGAAAAAGAAGCTGAAAGAGTTTTAGAAGGTGGTAATCAGCTCATTGGATGCTTTCTATTTGCTTTTGAATCTACAAAAAGGAAAACCAAGGTTTGTTATAACATCCACTTAGATTTGGGTTCATTCCTCTGACTTCTGGGGTATCCATAAAGTGCCTAAGTTGCCAGTTCATTTGCTCCAGATTCTGTCTGTATTTAATAGACAGGTACGTGACTGATAATTTTCAAAGGTGATTTTGGCTTAAAGGTGGCTGACCTATTTATAGTTCCTTTCCCTCCACTGATCAGAAAACAGACTGAGGAAAAAGGTTTCTTTAGTAGTGGGCCACTCAAATAAGCACTTACAGCTACGTGGAATGAATCCAGGCCTACAGGATTTTGTTTTACCGCTGAACTTATCTCCCCCATACTTCTTTGCTGTACACAGCTCCTGTTTGAAACTAAACTAAACTAAAGATACATGTTTTAAGACTGCCAAATTTAAATTTCACTGCCAATTTATTTAAGTGTAGCTTTTGGTTTTCTCAGTGTTCCTTCAGGCAGTGACACTTAAACTGAAAATGTAATTTTCAACAGGATGCTCAGAATTTGTACACAATTTTTAGTAAACAAAACCTATAGATGTAAATCATATTTCCTCATGTAACTAAATTTCAAAAATCTGTTGAAACTTAGATCTGTCCAAGGTACATATGTAAATCTGAGTTCCCCTTGTAAGCCATATTACTTGTTCAACAAATATTTGTTACAAAAAAGGTGTAAAAGAAATTTTGAAGTGGATTGTGTCTACTTAATAGCCTTAGAGCAGTTTTTTTCTGAATGCATGCCTAATTAATGTAACAGATTTCAATAATTCTTCCTGTTTGGTCCAGGAAGATAAAGCATGTGTTAATGGGTGGAACATAAAAAGTAAATCATGGTTCTTCCATTCTGCTCCCTTGTGTCTCATAAAATTTCTGTCATCTGAAGCAAATGACTTCAAAATGTGTTACACTTGTAAAGGTGAACTCTATAAATTAAGCTTTTGCAATTCAATTTTCATAAAAGAGGGTCAAGAAAGAGAGGTCATTGCATGTTGGTCAGTGGAGATCTTGAGCTTTACCACATTCCTTCAAACAAACCACCCCATTCTGAGGTGTTCTGAGGAACTAAGCTTGTCTTAGGACCCCACCTGTTCTCTCCCCACATATTTCCACAACTCTAGCTTAATATTTCAGCTGATTTTAAGATAAAATTTGTCCTTTTCTTCTTCTTGGGCTATGCCTTTTGCACTAAGCACTAACTGCTCATGGTTGTGCAAATCTAATCTGCATGTCTCCATGTCTTTGAACAGGACTAAACAGTCACCAAGCAGCTCTCTACACAGAAGGGGAATCTTCTCTAAACAGAAAGCTGAAATATGGTATCAAGCAAAGATCTATTTTACCCTAGAATCTTTCTAACCCTTGGAGGGGAGTAAGGTCTGCCTAATTTGAGAATTTTGTAGGGCAGCCTGCTCCATCCCTGAGCATTTGGCCTGCCACATCTTCTGAGTTTGAGGTAGAGAGGAAGGCAAAGGTAGAAGCACACATTTAAGTGCTTACTAGGTTTGAATGAAGGCAAATTTTGATGCAACCACAGTCTTTCACCTTGGCTTAATAGATGGAAACCAAACTCTTTCCACCCTTCAATTCTCCCCTATATGAATACTCAAAACATTTAATTTTCCAGAAGTCCTTTAATCTGAACTTACAGGTCTTGACTTTTCTTAATTGAAAATAGGGAGACATCTGGATGCAAAATCATAAAAAGTTAGTAGTTTTAGTATCATTCTCACTCTTAAGTATTAGCTGATATTTGGCTCTCTCCTTCTTGTCTGTGCCAGTCCCACACACCTGAGTAACTGACACATTCCACAATGCCAGGAAAATACAGCAGCTTGATATCCATCATAGCCTCAGATTCCTGTTTATCATTACTCTACACTAGGTCCTTAAAAAATAAAAAGGAAAACATCCTGTCTCAAAGAGTTTTGCAACATAAAAACATCAGGAAGAGTCCAAGAGCAGATGGCAGAGGATGCGGAGTACAAAGAAGGAAATCAGAATTCTAGGCACACTACAAATGGTAACATTCAGGGTCAGTCTGGACAGGGTTCTCAGTAATCTGATCCAGCCAAAGATGTCTCTGCTTGTTGCAGGGGGGCTGGACTAGATGATCCTGTAGGTCCCTTCCCACCCAAACTGTTCTGTGGTTCTGTGCCCTTGTGAACCTTTCTGGGTGAGCACAGACTGGGGCAGTACAGCGATGCTAGGAAAGAGCAGCAGGGTAAAAAGGTAAAAGCAAACAGCCTGGCACTGAGCCCAGCTGAGTAAAGCACATTTCTAGTGATCGAAGAGCAGGACTTGCGAAAGGCTTTTTAAAGTTCCATGCATTTTTCAGCTGGGTTTTTTCCTAGCAGTGTGACGCACTTTGAAAAGCACCTGTCATCGATCAGAGTGGTTTTTTCTTATTGCAAGTGTACGAAACAGAAGATTTCTTTGTTACAGAGGGGCTCTGTTGAGAAGAGAAAACAAATCAGAGTCAAGGGATGCAGTCCAAACCAAAGGTTCCCATCCCTTTGCTCACCATCTGTGTAGTCAAAGATAGCAAAGGCTTCCTTGCCATGGAATAATGCAAACTTGGGGACTTCCTTGACGTCATTGTGAAGGGTGGGTGGTCTGTGTGAAACAGCTGGCAGCATGCCAGTGATCAAACATGTTAGAAGGTCTTCAGTGGTAAAGGATAAAAGGTAGTTCATGAAGAAACTGTGCAAGTATTTAAGCAAACCTGTATGGTCCTTACTTTTTAAAATAATATTTTATATGGATTTACTACTTTTCTAATAAATGAACTCCCACATGCCAAACTGTAAAGATGTGCAGAAAATGCTTTAAACACCAAACAGGCATCCAGAGAACAAGATCTAGAATGTCACACAGATAGGTATAAAAAAGATCTGTTTCTGAGTTTCTTTGAGCTATGAAAGCTGCTAAAACAACAATTATGGAAATGCTGGAAGAATTGCAGCTGTCTTCCTGTTCCAATTCCAGGCACAAATTCTGTGAGGAAGAATGATATTTTATAAATCATTTCCTGCCCCTTTTCAGAAACAATGCAAGTAACTTGGAAGTTCAATATTTCCTAAAGCCTGAAGTGACCTCTGAGAATGAGTTTAGAAAAAAGACTTCTTATTCCTAAGCTAGTGAGCACCAAGATGACATTGAATGCAAAACCAGAAAATGCTAACTGAGACATCTTTTCAGGGTTGTCATGGTTTTATCTGGCATCTGATTCAGCATTTCTAGAAGTCAGGGTAAAGGTTTTCCATAATGTGGGAGTTAAAAGAGATCCTTCTGTTAGATTCACTCGCTGACAGAGTCTCCTTTCTTTACTTTGGTGTTGCACAGTCCTAAATCAAACCTCATTCACACTAATGGTTTCAAGATACATAGTTATCCTTTCTCTTCCTTCAATTGCATTTAGATTTCACCTGATAAAAACAGGGAGATTAGGCAAAAATGGACACAGAGAAAAAGTACAAATGGTAGGGAAGAAGAGAGAGTGAGATTCCTGTGGTCCAGCCGTTTCCTTCATGAAAGGAACCCACCAGTTAATGAAATATTGCTTGCAGGGATCCACTGTCTTTGGTGTTAACTTGACCTAGGAATGACCCTGGATCTACAGCCTTTCCTGGTGGATGAAGATCAAATCTGCAGGCCAGGTATTCTTACAGGTGAAAGCTGTCAGGTCTGTTCTCCACAGCTTGATGGTGTGTTCAGAAACACCATGGGGCACCGGCTGTTCCTTGAAGAACTCTGTGAAATGGCTCAGAAGTTTTATTGGTAGAGACTAAATAATTCAATGATAAAGGAGAATCAGTTTTGACCTCAGCACAGGAAATGCAGATGTCTGTTTACAGAGTTTATAAAGATATGTATATAGGTATGTCCTGAAAGTAACAAATGAGGCAGAATGGCTATAAATAAGGTTATCATGTAGTGATTCTGAGTATCTCGAGCGCATAGTAATGATGGTTCCCAAAACCAGTGCAAGTTACTTCCAGCAGCTGATATCAGCACTCATAACCTGTATGCATTTGCAGCTCTCTTTGGTGTCGGCTTGTAAGGTCATCCCTGAACGCTTGTAAGCAGAGATATCCTAGTCATCCTTTTCCACTGCATACCTGAAGCTGATCTGAATGTGAATGTCACGGCAATTACAGGACACTCTTGCTGCTTTCACAACCATCTGCAAATCAGCCTTCAGATCAGAGCAGATCAAAGCAGCCTTAAGCCACTCCTGAGCACATTGCTGTGATTTGTGACTGCACACAGCTGCTTCCTCAGTCTCCTTGAGGCCCAAAGTTGAGACGCAGTAATATCATCTTCACTTTCCCTGCTCTTCAAATGATTTGCATCTTTAAAGGTCAGGTCTTGAGCGGAAGACATTACTGTCTAAAACATTGAGTTTTCTGAAATTATAGCAACTCCAGCTAAAAACGTGCAATGAAAAATGTGAGGCGTAAGTGGATTTCAGAAGGAAGAAGATGTAAAGATGCATGAAGAAACAGAAAGGAGTCAAATAATATTCCTTAAATAGTAGTGGATAACTCAGATGTCGGCGTCTTTACAGGAATGTGACACATTACAATCCAAGTACCATTCTAAATAGTTTGTGGTGTACAGAAAAACATTTAAAACACAGCTTAGAAATGTACAGTTCAAAGATGCAGAATGATATGTAAATCCTTTGGCATTTTTTTTTAATTCATCCCAACATTACAGCCTCCTGTTTCAGAACTGAAAATCCTACTCCTCATGTTTCAGTGACAATGAGTGTCAGTGAAAAAGTCATAATTCACCATGCCCTAGGATTTGTCCTTTCCTGCTTACTGCTTTTGCCAGCCTTAATGGAAGAAAAAATGGAGAAAAAGGCCTTTATGCTCTATCAGACCACAACCTGCTTTCCAAGAACTGCTGTGAGACATACATCTCTCCTGACATCACTGCTATATTTATCCTAACAATAAAACAAAATAGCAGTGCAATAATATTTCATACCTCTGTGGTGCCCTTTAGACGTTGAGACCAAATGCTTTGTAATTAGACAGTACTTGCAATACCAGTAGCTTAGAATAATGAGAACCATGGATTTAATACTGGCAGTGCAAAGAGGTCATGTGCTGGGTGCAAATAGTGATTTATTTGCACTTTGAAACAGCTGGAATTGCAGAACACTTATTTTCACCAGAAGATATCAGAGGATAGAGTGACTCACTTTGGATAGAAGAGCAGATGGTCCAGAAAAAGCTAAAAACCACATAAAGACAAATTTTGCTGTGGATTCTGTGGGGAAAAAAGCCCAGACCGCAAGACCTGAAGCAGGTTTTAAAAAGTTAAAGCTTCATTTAGTGTTGAAGGTATGAAATCATACATGCATTTAGTAGAGCTGACAGAAAAAAGGTATCATATAAATAATCAACAAAAAGAAGACGGGAGAAGGAAAACTACATTATCTCTACTCCACATTTAGAGGATTAGAGAGATTAAGGACCTTACCCAACAAACTAAACCCTAGATTCCAGCCAACAGTCTTGAATGAGCAACATTCTATTCCCTTGTCTCTCTTAATGTTCTTGGAGACCAAATTGTCTTTGATGTACCACCAAGAAACTCAGAAATTGGTGGGTGTTTTCCACATGGAAATTGGTAAGTTTGCAGTATTGCATCTTCTGACCTCTAAGACTGAAGGAAAGAGGTTAAAAAGTTTGTCTTAGACCACATAGCAGACCCATGAAACTGTGGCATTCCAATTACTAACATCCTGCACTAATTGTGAGCCCTTAGGACATCATGCCTGGCTGCTACATCATGTCATGTCCAGGCCTGTTCCTGGGTCAGGATAGTGAACAGCACACATAACTCAGATGGTTATAGAGTGTGATTAGTCATCTGATAAAAGAATATACAATATTAAAATAAAGCAAATACTAAATCAAACAGATTGAAAAATAAATCTAAAAAAAATAGAGTGAAAACCAGCAAGTTTTATATACGTAAAAATAAACAGGTAAATTTTTCAATTTCTTACTGTAAATGCTTTCTGAAAATCTTAGAGAACTTAATCCTGTCAAAAGTATCTGCTTTGCACACGAAACTGAACACCATTTTGAATAGCAGTATTTCTTAAAGTTTCAAGACTTTCCAGTAACCCTCACACTGCTTTCTGCCTGTTCTTTATTTTTCTTCATATCCCAGAGTGAGTGATCCCATGCATTGAGCTAAACCTTGTAAAGATAATGACTGCAGTGCACAGGTCTACTTCAGCAAATCTGTGAGGATAAATTACTCTTTTCTGTTGAATGAATATTACAACAGTAAAAGACACCAACAGAAAACACAAACACAGAAAACACAAATAGAAACTCAGTGGAATTGACTACAAAACAACTCAAAATATTCCCTCAAGAACAAAACACCACAAACAAAACAGGAAACTATACAATCAAGTTTGGGGACTTAGAGCTGGCTGGAATGGGGCTTATTAGAGTACAAAAAAATTGTCTCATCTCTCATTCAGGAAAACACTCTTTGCAAATAAAACCACTTGAATCTATCGTCCAATTTTCCTTGTCGCCGGAAAAGGTTACAGGACTCTGCTAAACATTTGGGGCAGAAAGCAGAAAACAGGGCAGAAAGCAGAAATCAAAGCAGAAAGATAAAACTCCTTTACTGCAAATGGGCTGAGGCTGGACGGGAGAAGAGTGTGCCCATGGTTTTAATGTTAGTTGAGATGAGGAAATGCAGAGCAGGCACTTTTTCACTCGTGACCAGACCAGCAGCTTTTCTTCCACCAGGCTTTTAAGCCTGGTGTCACATAGACTTGCCCACAGGGCCTAGCCTGGGTAAAATAGTAAAGCACCCCCTTAAAGACTAGTCATTCCTCTAGAAAAGCCACAACAAAATGGCAATAAGTGCATTTAGATTTCATGTGAGCTGCCTTTTTAAAAACCAGTTTGCATAGTAAGCTAACTTGAGCAGAATTCTCAATGTTTTATTGTACATTAAGCACATTAATAATTTTAAATACAACTACATATACTTGTTTTAATTTGTATAGACAGCATAGGCTTTGGCAATTCTATCAAAATTACATTACGTATCGGAAGTTATACAATATTCAGGCACACTCAAGAGACATGGAGTCCAGAAGGAAAATACAAATTCACATCAAAGTTGTAAAGACTGAATCCAATTTTAATTTTTTCACTCTGCTAAATCTGAACCTTCTGATTACTCACAAGTCTAATGTCCCAAGTCAGGCTCAACTTTATACTTGGAAATTCCCAGTGGTTTTTCTGTCTAAATGAAGAATATTTACCACACAGAATTAAATATTACAAGCGCTCTAATGCATAAACATTGTTACAGCTTTTTGGGGAGAGCTTAAGTCTCTGAACAGTTTCTGATTTCTTGGAAATATATGGTCCTTGGTTACTCTATCTATTTCTGTCATGAAAAAATGAAGGGGGAGAGAGAAAAAACAAAAAGCAGGCTAATTTTTTTTTTTAAGATGAAACAACCAGCTACTTCTTCTATTTTTATTTTCTCATGCCTTTCTTAGAAAGGAAGAGTGCCAGATCATGGGATAAATGGCGCTGATTTCAGCAAAGTTAATCCTGCCTATATCATGGTAAGGCTGATCCCATGAATCACAAGTTCATAAAGAAAGGGAATGCTTTTACAAGAACAGTGGCCTCCGTCCCCTGTGAGTGAGGCAGGCAGAGCCTCAGTGTCACTATCCTTTCCCTGACAAATGACCAGACCTTTTGAACAAGAACAGATCCCCGTGTAGAAGACCCAACATAGCTCACCATGTGTGTGCTACAGAATGCATGCACACAGGCAAACTTCCTGAGGGGCTGCAAAAAATCAGATTATTACACCTGGGGCATGGAGTGTAGGCCAGAAGATTCTCTTTCATGGGCTGAATTCAGTACGTGGGGTTTTGCCTCAGCATCCATTCACAAATTATGCACTGCGTTAGGGAATAATTACCTTTGAGGACAGGACAATTTATGAAGTCCCCAAAATCAAAATATTTGTGTACTCATAAAATGTCTGTCATGCTGCCACTGTTCTCTGTTCACTCTTATGATGAAAGGAGGTTTGGGTAGACCTTGGGCAAGATGGCTGTTCTGTGCTTTTCGACATCTGAAAATGAAAGGCCACTATGAGTCAAGTTACAGTAAAACAGTTCTAACCTTATGGGTATCTTTGAACACAATTTCAATTTCCCAGCCTTTTATTATTTGGGTTATTTTGTAAATTTAAATATAAGTACTGCAATTGGAGAAAAGATGTTTGGGTGTATGTTAAGCCCTGATCTCAACCAATTACTGGTGAGGCAAACCCAGCATCTTACAAGAAAAAGTCCTAGCCACTTCTCTGTGAGTTCTTCCTTGCCAAAGGCTGGGCTGAAAACTCAGTTCCGTTGAAAAAACTAGGAGTGCTGCCATTCATAGTATGGATCTGGCTTCCACCCTGGTTCTTTATTTGTAATCTTTAAGAGTTAGTCTTTAACAATCTAACAACAAAGCGCAGAATGTATCTGAAAAGATATGTTTAAATACACAAACTGTGCTAAACACTCATCACTTTCACAATATATATTCATTCTTGAGTAGATGTCCTGAGGAAATTAACAGCTACATTTTTCAAAATAAACTAGTAAGGGTGCTTAGATAACCGGCCTGAGCTTAAGCTTGGGTAGCACTCCCTCACAAATACAGCACCAACTGGCTGATCTTTCATGGCATTTCTGTATCATACAGCAATATTTTCATAGGGAATATGATCACCTATGATTAGATGTTTTTGAAAGAGGTTAGATTTCTCATTTACATACATAACAACTTGTCCAATATGATGTGCAGCCATTGAAAAAATACTCATGGATTTTATAGTAGAAGCCTAAAACACTTGGGTATTGAATACATTGTTCTTTAGTAGATGAAGCTCTAAAATCCCAGTTTGGCTCTTTGTAAAGGATTACCTCTGTTCAGTACGTCTGAAACCCTATGCATGCTACACAGAAAGCTTAACTGAGATACAGGTAAAAGATATGAATTCCTGAAACAATTAGCTGTTGTTTATGTCCTGCTCTGGGCAGAATGGCAGAGCCAGCACTCAGGTTTCCCAAGCCAACTGATAACACAACCTTCCCATGGCAGTTCTAAGGCTGAAGATACGTCAGCGTGGAATCGCTGAGGTCACTTCTCTCCTTTGTTATTCTCCTTTTTGGCTCTCTCCTAAATTCAAAATTGTTTTAAAGCTAACAGGATTTACTATCATGTAAATAAAGGACATTATATTAGCTTGCATACCAGATACGCTTGTTTATTCTGTCCAAGGAAGAGCTAGCAATAGCATTTTCATGACATCAGAGGCGAAGCAAAGGAAGCCATTCCAACTAATTAATCTCAGTATTGTTTATAAAGAAATATAGGCAACTGATCTGTATAATTGTTCTAAGGAGTCACAGTTTGCACAGTATGTTTAAACAACGTATGACTATTAAGGGCAACTTTGAGGACAGATTTTTAATTCATCTGTACAAGGTACTTTTCAGAATTTATCAGCAGTGTGAGAATGGTATCACAATGGGGGCAATACAGAAAATTTTCAGACCTGTCTGTAATTAAAGCCCAGGTGAGTTTGTGGAAGGAATGACAAACATTGTCTAACACCCAGTAATTTGTGGACTGCATAGCAGAGAGTTAACAACAACCACAGGATTAAAATGATTAAGAAACCAGTTTTCCACTAATAGTATAAAATTCTGTGCAGAGACAGTAGAACTTAAATAATAATTCTGAAATATATTTTCTTCTACCTGATTCTCACCTGAATATTTGCAGCTTCTAAAGGGATTTGTTGAAACTGCAATACGTTGTAAGTATACAAATACTGAAAGCATCACTATGGTTAAAAGGTGAGGTAAATATGGAATTAAATGATGTAACACTGCTTCATGTTTTGCTGTGTGAGATTGAGTTTTATGATGATTTGGGAGCAGATTATTTAAAATAAAATTATTTCTAAGAAATTGCATGTCAACGTTTCTCTTTCTTTATTTAACAAATATGTTTAGTAATCCTTCATACTTTACTTTAAACTTCATTGAGAGCTTTAGGGGAAACTGAGATATAAACAGAGTAAATTAATACCAGCTAATACCATTACCATTGCAATTTTTCTCCCCTCCTGTATTTCATCAAATAATCACTGCATCTTTTCTCTCGCTTGCTTTCTGCCAATACATGTGAACTGGTGATTTATGAGTGGTGTGCACTGGGTAGGTAGGATTTCTGTCCACTGGCTTCTGAGGTTAAAATCTAGCCTTGAACACGCACCAACATGGCACCTGAAAAGGTGACCTTCCTCCACACACTGCCAGTCCAGCCCCAGTGTCCCACTCCCACCCGTAACATCTTCCAGCCCTCACTCTTTGCTGTCTCCTCTCCTGCTCTCCTGTGCTTCACTCCACTTGTTCTTCTTGCACGCCGTGAGGGGACAGGGCAGTCATTTGCTGTCTCCCAAACCACTGGCAGTAAGGGGAGGCAGACATTCTGTGCATAACATGATCCATGTGTTGAAAGCCTTCCCCTAGGTCCCCATGAAAATTAAAAAAAATTACTAAATCCACAGAGGAATAGTAAATTGTACAGCTAACACTGGCTGTGTTGTGACTTTTCAGAGAATTTCTGACCAGCTGAGCTAGGTCAGAAACCTGCTCTCAGTGACCTGTGGCCAGCACAGAGCCACCGGACCTGTCACCCAGCCAGTCTGTCCTTGCAAAACCTGCTGAGGATAAGGAGTGGGGATGACAGTGGAATTCCTGTGTTTACATAGGAGCTATTTAATCAAAATAAAGTTTTGCTGTCATACCTTCCTGTTTTCCGAAGTTATCCAGTTGTGAGCTTCCTAATCAAAAGAGATGTGGCAGCATGCCATGGAACAGCCTCCCTTCCAGCATGTAGCCCAAAGTATTTCCAGACCCCAGACTGTGCCTAGAAACACATGCCTTGGGTGAAAATTCGACTTCTACTCTATGTGCATCAGAACATATATTTATTTAAAAGAAAACACAGAAATAGCAGGCACCGAGACCCACAGGCCACTGTGGGGAAAACCCCAACATGGAGTGAAGCCAACCAGAAAATCCAAGGCTTCACTTGTTTTTCAGCAGAGAGATACCTGTCCATGAGGGCCATATCTCACTAAGCTGCACAGTCGAATCTTCACGTATTTAAATTAATGTCTGAATTTGCTTTACAGCACACTATAAATTCAAAGGCCTCATACATACAGCAGTATAAATCTCTGCTTTACTGTATGCAGTAAAAATGAGGTAACAGGTCCTCTGGGTCCTTTGGCTGGTGGCATGAGTGTTCCTAGTCCTTTCATGCTTCACCTGAGGGTAGCAGGAAGGAAAATTCCAATTACACTGGAAATCTGACTGCCTGGCATTACTTCTGAAAGGAATTTTTGTTCATATAGACTTTAGACTGGGATTATTAATAAATAGCAATTAATACAAGGTCCAGGGGTTCCTCTCAGCAATCGAAAGACATATTTTACTGTTTTCAAGGATCCAAGTGTAATATTCCTGACTTTGAGCTAAGTGGAGGTTTCTTAGCAGCATAGTATTGTTTTTTTCTGCACAGTAGGTGAGTGGCATGTTCCTGACCTGGATCGAGCTGCTCACATTATGGAAGAGGAGTGGTGAGAGGGAAGAAGGCAGAAGGTTGAGGCTCCTGACACAAATTGGAGAGGGTACTGGCTAGCTGTCTGTGCTTAAAGGTGCGGAGGTTCCCCCAGCTGCAGCTGCTGTCCCATGAGCTCTGGCACTCACCTCTGGCAGCAGGGATGCTTAAAGGTTCCTACAGCACGAATACATAAACTGTGGGGTCATGGTCATCTGTTCACACCAGCAGTCCACTGCCTTGATTACCTCCATATGATGCTAGAGCTGCCCCTGGCCCAAATTCAGCAAACTATACTTGAAAATCAAGCTCTCTTCATCAATGAGGATATTTTCCATGAAAATTTTGAAAGAAAAAGCAATAAGCTGTAGTTTCTAAAAGTATATCAGCTCACTGAACTCAGCGGTACTTTTGTTTTAATGCTCCTGTAAGCCAGATGATCAGAACCTCATTACCCTGTGTTATCCAGGTGTCAGGGCTGAGGCTCACAAGAATCCTTTCCTTGACATCTGTGAATCTACAATTCAACCCACCATTTGTTATAATTAAATGCCATGCAGGTGTGGATTTGACTTAATCTCAGGTAACATCTCTAGTTACTACAGAGATTTGGTGAGTATGTGAGCTCCATCCCCAGACATACCCCAGAAACTGCAGCTGAGCTGAGTCACGGGCACAGTGCTGAGACTGGAAAGCACTTAATGCCTTCTGCCTTTTATTCAGCATGAGTCTTGTATTCAGCATGAGTCTTGTATTCCCATGGTGCACATCCCAAAAGTCAGCTCAACATTATTTATCTCGAGCAAATTTCAGGCTGCAAAATTTCCACCCATGTCAGCTACCTACAAGCCTCATTTCAAAACCCGTTTGTGAAATGTTTTATTTTGTATAGGTGCAAACTGAAAATAGAAGAAGTGGTCATGTGAATCTTTTACCAAATCACAAAGATTTACTTACTCTGAAGTTAAGCATGATCTATTTTTCAAAAGCCAGCATGACCTTTATATTGAGATCATATCTGGAAATTTTTGCCACCTTACACAAAATGTTTTCCTCATAGCTAAAGATGAACAGTGTGTGCTTTTTCACTTTCTTTCCTGGGGCACATATGGACATTTACATTTGCCAGCCTGAGCAGTGTTGTTTTAATAAAAATACAAGTGTGATTTCTGGGGCCTTGTCACACTGCCCTTGTGTTGTAACAAATCTCCGTAACAGAGGCTGTGGGTTATTATTGCAAGAGATACCAGTGATGTGGAATCTGTGTATGAGCTGGTCTAACTCATATTATCCCTGTAGTTGTTTTTGCCCTTGAAGAAAATGACATGGAGCTGTTAACCTAAACATGATTGAACTGCTTCTTGAAAAATTGTGTTAAAAAAAAGACCTCATCTGGACATACCAGAGCTAAGACTACGGCATTTGCTGTCTGCCACATCTCTCCACAGATAACTTATATGAAACATCAACAATACAACAGTTTTCAAAAATTAAAAGCATATTTGTAGATCTAAAAATAGAGAGAAACAGAGTCTTAGATGATGACCTAAACCTTACCTCCTACTCTAACTGTATCAAGATACAGTCTATGTTATTTATAGGACGCTTTGAAGTACAAAGACTATGAAATATTTCTTCTTTCTATGTTAATGAGACGTCCTCTGGGCACTCAAGTGAAATCAAACAGAAAGGCTGGCCTAGCCAGCTGAAAAATCAATTACTTACACGGGGCTATATGCAAATATCTAGAACTGAATTTTTCAAACCAGATTGTTTAGCATAATTGCATCCATTTTCAAAAGCCTATGAACCTGATCTCCTGTCTGTGCAGTATTTACACACTGAAAACTGAACAAGTAACTTCATATTAAGAGCTAAGAGAAATTTTTGCCTTGTTCACGGAACTTCAACAGTGGGAATTTTCCGTCAGTATCCGTGGGCATGCCTGCATCAGACTACTTGCCACATTTACTCTTTCTGCAGTTTTTCTTTGAGAATTTACTTGCCAGTTGGTGTGACCTTTTCTGACTGCACTGAGAAAGGTTCCAGTTCTTTGTGTTTCACTGACTATTATTTGCTGACTAATCTTTGCCATGTGTATCTGTCTTCCAGAGCTTTTCCATTCTCTGCCGTCTTCCTGGCTGGTACTCCGTGCATCCCGATGATTCTTCTGCTCTTTTATGTGTGGCTGTTCCATCATCCAGGATTGCGGATGACAATGATAAAGAGACTAATGAGGTACGGCCTAGTTATTACTGAAAAGCAGCTTCTCCTTGAAACCCAGGACATCTGGTTGACACAGTGAGTCCCCCAAATGTTTAGGACATCTGGGTAGAAATCTGAGGAGGATGAGTGAGTCTTTAGCCTTCTGAAGAATCAGAGGGATGTTGTCTTTCAGTGCACAAGAGAGACAACATGGCAGAGCTGTACAGCAATCACACATAAGTAGGCATTTCCCTTCCAGCAAGATTTTGGAGGAGTTTAATCAGTTTATCATTTTTGCACACCTCTCCAATATTCCCTGTATTGAGAAGAGTCTCTTCTCATAACATTAAATCCAAAAATTAATACCCAACACTGTAAGGGCTGCCTGCAGACATGCAGGTGTAATTACTGACCTGTCCCCACGCACTCCACTCTCCCCTTGCCTCACACTCAAGGCCAGTGGCTGCTTCATGATTTGAATGCTAAATGTATCCCACTTCACACTGTAAAGCCAGATTCTGTTGCCCATTGGTCCAGACCATTACTTCACACATAGTTCATGGTAGGAAGATTCATAATTTGGCTGGAGAAAATTCAGCCTAAGCAAGGAAATGTTAACACCTCAAGACAGGGCCTTTCCTTCTTTTAACCATTTTCTACAACCAATATAAACAACATGCCAAGACACCCAAGGTGAAGTTTGTTATTATCTGCTAACTACTGGCCTAGTGAGATGGAAAAAAGAAGATAGGCCAGAAATCTATCAAAATCACAGAAGAAAGCAGAAACAGATGATATCTTATTCAGGAGGAAAGAAAGAAAGAAAGTTAAGGATCTATGTAATGCTTTAGGCAGCAGAATTCTGGTATGAGAGAGCATTTACCTGTGCTACAATAGTACCCACAGGGCAGAGGCAACCAGAGGAAGCTCTTGAAGCTGATGAAGAGGCAAGTGATTTTGCACAAGTGCACTTATTACTGCTGGTTTCTCAGAGACCACAGTAGTTTCAGGCAATGAAATGATCCAGTCATAAATGTGAGTTGTTGAGAACGCTGCCTGCTCAGAGGGGAGATTTTCTATGCAGCACCTTTGTGTGTCTCCAGCTTCCTTCATGGCAGGCAGAGCTGCTGGGAATGGGACATGACCTGCTTGAAAGTGAGGTTTTCAGTATGCTGCTGAACTCATAAAGAAACTGGTAGAAAGTTGGACCCTCCCCAGATCTTTATTTTCACTGGATATAGACCTTATATGTCCAATGATACAATGTTTGATTGATAACAACGTTGTTGTTAACATCTGATTTGATTCTTGTAAGGCAAAATACCTTAGGCTGAATGCACAATGAGTGGCTGATAAAAGCATTGATCCTCACACACATCAGCAAAATACAGTGTACACAGTGGTCTGTACTGCCAAAGTAATATATTTAACGTATGCTGTTCTGTGAAAAGTCATTCTATTTCCCATAAAAGCATAATATGATGCATATGATGAATAAAGTCACTTGATTTTGATGTTCTGTGTAGGAACCCAAATGCTCTCTGAATTTGTTGTCATTGCCAGTTGCCATCTGGGAACACCTCTTGTTCTTTGCCTCCATGAAAAACAGTCTCCTTTGTTCTCATCAACCTAGAGCAAGCAAGCAGGCACTCACAAGGGAGGTAGTGTTCAGAGTCACTCACTTAAGCACTCTCTTTTCCTGCTCAAACTCTTAAATACACTGTCTCCCCTGTCACTCAGTAGTTTCTCAGGAAAAACTAATACATATTTCTGTGCAGGACTCTTGCTTAAGGGCAGGGGGAAAGGTAGGTCGTTTTTTCCAGAACAGTAGCAACCATTTAAACACCATGAGTATCCCCTGTGGATTTTGGAGCAATGTCTCTCTTTTGTTCAGTGGATACATGTGTTTGTGGCTGTGGTGTTGGAGAAGCCACTGTACTGAGCAAGCAGGCCATCAAAACCTGCAGAGAAACATCTGTTCAACCACATTTCTTTAGAATGTTTCACCTTGGCGCAGCAGGCAAAGAGCAGGCACATGGGTGCCATGAAGCCATTAAAACCACATGGGAACAAGCAGTAACACCACCAGGAATCTCCAATGCCTTTTACAGTCCATGCTGCTGTGCTGGTGTCATATCTGTAAGATTGGCATGGCAGAGATCCCAAGAACAGAAATCATTACAGTTCTTATATTGTTATTTTCCCCACTAAGCGTGACAGACCTGCAGGGCATGCAGTTCCCCAGCATGTTCAATCTTCTACCTGTGCTCAGAAAATGAATTTATTTCAGAAACAGTTTATTTCTGCTTAGTATGGTCATCTTCCTCCTGGTGCCATCATCTTGTGTGAGCTGCTACACGAGCTTGTCAGAATGGTGTGTGTTTTCCATGGACAAATCCATTCAGTGTGGAGACCTCAGCCTCTTGGTTTGAGAGGCTCTTAGGGCCATTGCAGAATGAATGGCCCTTCATGGCCACTGATGGCAACTTGAAAACGCTTTGGTTCACCAAAAGGAGATGAATCAGTGGAAATCAGTGTAGTTTGACCACAAGTCCTGCAGTTCTGGCTGATTCCAGCTGGCCCTGCAGTGCAAGGGAGGATCCAGAACACAAACAGCTAGCTCACCATCTGGAAAAAACACCACAGGATTCTTGCCCAGAAATAGGCCCCTGCTGTCTTTGTGCCATTGTTATAGAAATTAAGTAGGAAACAGCTGGCCATGCAGACACAGTTATTGCAGAATATCACTTCTGCAATAGGGTAGCAAGAAAGGTCACTGAAAATGTCCATGTGAAATGAGATTTCCATATGCACATGACTTGGTCAGCTTGCAACATCTATTTTGGAGGTGGAGCTTGACTTCTTTCTCTGCTGTCCTTTGCCTTCCTACTAAGTTAAACCTCAGCAGCAATGCCAAGAAAGAATTTTGCAGTCATTAGAGGGATAATAATAGAAGGTAATGATAGTATGTTAAAGTCTTTGATGATTGTGCATTCAAATAGTATTGCAGAGAACTGTTGCTCAGGACAAACTAGTTCTTCATGTCTGAGAGCCTCAAGAGAGAAATTAAACAAAGTTAGTTATCTTGTCAAGGTAAAGTAAGACTTTAAAAGCTCCTCTTTTTCTCTAGTGGACATTTTGGGTAGGTTTAGGGAAGAGCTTGTTTCAACTCTGTGCTTTGAAGGAAAAGTCAAAGTACAGTAGGAAGAAGAAAATGCTGAACTCCTCAGAAGAATAACTTAACCCCAAAGAATGCTTAAGCATGAGGAAACTGAAACAGGCAAATACATACAGGTGGCTTATTGTGTGTCTGGGTTTGGAGATCACTTGTGCTACCAGAAGTAAAGATTAATAGATTTGGATCTTTTTCAAGACCTGTGTCTGTCTGCTTCCAACATCGTGCATCCGTGAAGACATGAACTCTAAGTCAGATTGCCCATGAAATGGAACTCAGTGAAAGGTTATGCTCAGGCACTGGGGAGCCTGTGGCTTCTGTACTAATCACAGTGTCTAAACTCAGGGACCATGGGCTTCCGGCTCTCAGAAATGGGTTATTAAGCACCAAAATCAGAGGGAAGAACAGAATAGCCATTTCACTATTCTCAGCAGCCTCAGGAATGTGCAAAAGTGGTGGCTTAATGGTTCTCTTGAGGACAGACACTTCGCAGAAATCCCCTTCTGACATAGCATAAACCCCTTCAATTCTTCTTTTCAGATTTTTTAATGAAAGGGAAAGGATGCTTGCAAATATGTAAATGTGTTTTCAAGTTTGCATTGCCTGAGACAGGGAGTTTTTGGCTGCACTATAGGGTTATAGCTTTTGATCAGTAGTCTGTAAATCTCTGCATGAGGTGGAGGTAGGATTTTTTTTTTTTTAACAATTTGGTTTAGGGTGGATTTAGATCAGTACCCCTACAAATAGACAAGTCTGCCTAATCGCTGTAGATTTCATTTTAAGTATTCATGAATGAATACACAGCAGGTCTGATAACAGCTATACACTGAAGTCTGTGTACCAAAACTGGTGCCTGTATGATTTGTGTAGAGTTCCACTAAATATGAAAGCAACTCATATCCACTCAATGCATAAGACATACACTCAGATATTTATACGTGGAGTTAAACTAGCATTAAACTTAGCATAAGCAGGCATTAGAGAAGGTGAGAAAGAGGGGAAATACTGAGGTAAATAAATGAGGTGAGATCAGAATGAATGACAAAACGCTTTAAGGTAAATATGAGAGAGCAAAGAGTGATTTTGTGAAAGGGTCAGGGAGTCAGGGTTATTAAAAGGGTAGCATAGAAAAATGCACAGGGCAACCAGCATGTGTTAGTTTTTCCATGTATGAAACTTCTTTTTTTTTTCAAGCTGCAAGCAACACAGACATGTTTGGATTAACTTCTGTATTTTCTGCTATCTGATAGCAAAGGTTCTGTGTTGCATTTTATACAAAGCTTGCCTTCTAGACAACATAAGCTTTTTCAATTACAGCAATATACCAGCTCTCTATTAGTGCTGTGGGAATATATGCAGCAGACAGGAAATAATTTCTATGAGGAATGATTTGCACTTCAGCTTCATTAAGGGCAGCACCATCAGGGTCAGCTTTCTGTTGCATGGTTTGCTGTCCTGACTATCATTTTCCTTCTACTTGCATGAAAGTGAGAAGAATTTAAAAACTGTCAAATTATGTGAGAAATAATCATCTCAAAAATTCCTCCTGGAATGGCTGGACAGGTTTTTTTACAACACAAGGCACTGGCAAAAATCAAGATGCATTTCCTCATGTCCACATACTCTTGTGAAAGCTCTGAATCCAGCTGAAGACCTGCCTTGGGACAGAGTTACTGTTGTGGCTTCGGGCTGTGGCTTGTTGCAATGTTCAAGTGCCTCTCTCAGGAAAGCTGTCAAAGCTTTGTACAGCCCGCAATTCTCCTTTAGTTACTCTTCATGTTAGGTGTGCACTGTACCATGCAACCTTCAACTAGACCCACCGTGGTGTTTTAACACAGAAAAAACGTCCAGAGAGCCCATTTTTAAAATTGTGCCACATCCCATTTTCACAGATTCACCATATAATGAGTTCTAGTTTGCTTTTCAAAAATACCCAAGGCACAGGAATATCTGACAGAAATATTCAGATATTCCATCAGAATATCCATCTGAATCCACAGATTTCCATCATAGAAAATGCTATCTTTTCACAGATAGATAACTGCATTAATTCAAATAGGAATTGTAGCTTATGTTTATGTATGAATCCTTCCCTTCAGGACACAAAATAATCACTCACTTATACAGACTGGGAGAAAATTCTCCTCTGGGAAGGCTTTACGTGATGAGATTTCTCTCAGCTTTCTTTAAACCATCTGACCACTGCAGAACACAGGCTAAATGCAATAAAATTAAAACGTCCCTTGGAAAATCCAAGTTCTTTCTCATTATTATTATTATTCTCCTGAGTAATGCATACATTTCTCACTATCAAAAAAAGTTGTAATGTCCCTCATCAGGAAGCATCAGCCTCCCTGGTTTCTTTTTCCAGCTACAGCAATAGAGCTTCTTCTATATTAACCAATTATCCACATCCAGGCTTAAAAATGAAACCTTGTTTCAAGTCACCTTATTGACTTTACTTAATTACTTTACAGCCTTTTAAAAGGGAAAAACTGAAACCCCAAACAAATTTATGCTCCTTTGTTTTTGCCTTTAATGCTGACTATGAGTAGTCAGAAGTTTGGCTGGCACGTTTTCTTCACCTTTAAAAATTTTAAATATCACCCTCTTTAAAAGTTTTCTTCTTCTCTCCATCTCAAGACTTCCTCAAACTAGCTGGTACAGTGAATTTTCTTTCCATTGCAAAGAAGAAAACAGCTAAACAAGGTTCTTTTTGTCCAATGATCAGAAAATATTCAACAGAGAAATCCCAGAAGAGACCAGGTTCAGCAACTGTCCAGGACAGCTGCAGAAAACTGAGGAAGCAACTGAATTTTGCAGGCCAGGTTATGTTCTCCACATCAGCAACATAAATCCTAAAAATTGTTTCAACTGGTAATACTTAGAGGTTTCAAGAGCTCTATCCCTTCCAGAAGTGCTGAGTTCTTTTAGCATGCACTCCACAGGACAGGAAAGCCCATGGGCCATTTGCTTCTCCTGTGACTGCCGTAGTACTATTTCTGAAACTAAGGATTGGTGATCAAAATCCCTCAAATGTGCAAGTTCCTAGATATGCCTTGGTAAGTAAATCAAATTAAAATGATGATTTCTCTCACATGCCACGTTGCTTCCACTCAGCTCCATCAATTTCATGGAGAGAACATGGATAAAAATAATGTCCAGCACTATGCAAAAACCAGTTAGTAGTATGTGTAGGGGGTTTTTCCCTATTTAAAGAAGTTAATGTAGTTAGCGAATCTCAAACATTTTGCAGCATTAAATTACTTATTTCAATTCAATTTCAAAAATCTCTATTAGGAACATCAGCTAGCATTTCTCAATAAGAGAAGGCTCTAACTTAACTGCAATTTAACTTGGCTAGGTGTTAGTAATTTTCCTTGTGCTTACGTACTCCCGAGTGTAGTCCTGTGAGAAAATTCCCTGTTGGGTACTTTTCAAATCTTCTCTTGCATTGCTGTATCAACCCAGCTACAATGCAAGTGGAGGATTTTATTTGTGACTTCCATAGAGGTGCTTCTCTGCTTCTCCTTTTCTTTAACACCAGTTTTGAAACTTTTCAGACCAGAAAAGAAGATCAGAAAATACCTCTTGTAAACAAGAAGTGATGAAGTATTTTGCTTGGAGACAGAGTTCCTACGTCTTTGGGAACAATGTTCCTTGAAACATTTGTTATCATTTCCTCTTTTAAACAGTTAAATAAAGAGACCTTAAACCAAGGGTTCACAGTGATATTTGCAAAAGGTTAAGATAATATTTTTAGATTATTTTTTCATCAATGATTTCAAAGGGGAAAAGCAGCATAATTTAATTTTAATTGCTGCTCCCATTTCCACAGAATGGTGCTTATTGATAAAACAGATGTAATCACACTGTCTCTGGACACTCTTACTCACGGTGGATGTGGACAGGGTAAATGAGCTGAATAGGAGGAAGTATGGGTTACATGAAAACACTATAAACTAGTATGTAAATATTTTATCAGAAATGTGCTTCATACAATGCTGTTTGAATCATTTGGCAGCCGGATCTCCAGAGGCTGATCCCACAGCTGCTCATGGTCCCAGTGAGGCAGAGCTCCAGGTGTGCTGGGGCTCTGCAGGGCAGCAAAAGCATCAGCTGCATCAGTAAATCACCATCTCCTCTCACCCTGGGCAGGCACAGAAGTGCACTGCAGGGTCTTTGCTTTCTAGTTGCAGTAGCCCAAGGGATTGTTAGAGTACAGCAAAGCTTGTACTCTAGCAATGTCCCTAAACTTTTCCAAAATGTCCTCTTTCTGCCATGCAATACATCTTACATTGAATGCAAGCCCCATGTCCGTGCTGAAGGATCCTGCTGCAATGGTGGGGGAAATCATTTGCAATTTACGCCTGGTATTCAGGCATCAATCAAGACTTCATGTGTCTTTCAGAAAAACAATTCATACCTGTGGCTTTAAGAGTACAAAGAAAAGGTCCTACAGCATGCAGAGAGAAAACATGAAAGAGTAAGAGAGGAAAACTGGAAGCCAATGATGTGAAGAACAGATAAAAGATCCAGCCAAGCAAACCAAGCCTACAAAGAAGCTATCATCCTGGGACAAACTGTAATTTACTGAGCTAAGTTTTCATACTAATGGGACTCCCTGCACAATCTCTAGTCAATTAAGAAGCTGATTCTTTTTCCCCTGAAAATTTTGGAATATTTTAATATTTACTGAAAAAGTAGGATTAAATGATCTTGTAATATACAGCCCAATTTTCTTCATTTCAGCTTTTTCTTCATTAGTAATTAATTCAGTGACATGAAAATATCTCCAGACAGAGAAACAGATTCAGACCAAAATTAAAGGAAACCAGGTTGTTTTCCTAGCAGAGAACAAATAAAAGCATCAAAATATTTCAGGTTATCTGAAGTCTACTGGTAAACATGAAATGAGATGTTTCATCTGATAATTACTTGGTTCACTTTTTTTGCCCTTTACAGCTAGAAGTGTTTTGTCTAGCTGTACAGCTGATACAGGCATTTGACCTAGAGGGCAAGAAGTGCACTTAGAAATAAATCCAAGTAAAAAGCCAAGAACAAATGCTGCAATATTTTTTGTCCTGTTTTTCCGCATCCCAGATAATAACCCCAAAGTTTTAGCAATTCCACCTCGAAATCCAGATCTGGCTCAAAAATCTAATCTGACAACTTTTTCCATGTTTGAAATCACTGTTACTGCAAGAATGACAAAGAAAAACAATCATTTAAAAATCCCTATTAAAAATCTTATAATGAAACAGTTCTCATAAGTGAATGAACTAGGTTTAGAACTGGCCTGAAAAATTCCTTATGGGTTTACAAGTTGCAGCAGGTCTCTGGGGAGTTAGATTCAGAGCTATAAACCTGCCAAAGTACACAGATCTATGCAGTGTAGACAACATTTGGGAGCTGACAACTTTCCACAACAGAGACACTCCTGATACTGAAAAACAGACCTCTCTGTTTTTCTGTCTCCTGTGTTAAATCACACTTCGCATAGGCTTAAACATAAGGTAAAAATGATAAAGTTAGGAAGAAGGAAAATTCCAGATAGTAGTAGAAAAACAAAAATAAGAGTACTCCTTGCCAGTCTAAGAAACTTAGGAGGGTTTCTTCCTTGTTTCCTTTGATTTGCAAAGCCCTGTGGAAATGATTTAATGTTCATTAGCGTTTTAGATGTGTTTTGCAAAAATGTTTATCCTTCCCTTTCCTTGTCTTTTTCCTCTGTTTATTTCAGTGCCAAATGAAAAATAATGACTTCAACTTAGACTACCATTCAAAACTGTTATTGTGAAATGAGCCTGGGATGGCTGCTTGATCACCAGCTCAGTGCTTGGATGGGGCCTGGCCAGCACCAGGACAACAGAGATAATAAATGCTGAACCCAGCTTTGATTCCTTCCATTAATAGAGACCTTTAGCTGTTTCTCTCTGCTTCCCACTCTTATCACCTCCCTGTACTTAGTCACTATTTGCATGAAATCTATGAATCCCAAGTATCTTTAAGACTCACCCCCACCCCCCATCAAACACAGTTGAAATTTAACAACGGTTTCAAATCTTTCCACTGATGGACAAACTCCTGGAGTGCATAATCCCGTGCCTTTAGTAAACCAGGTAGGCACCTGTTCTGTTAACATTAGTCTGCCAAATCAGGTACATCATTTTCTAGCATCCTAATGATGTTTGTTTGACAAACAATACACTTTATTTCCCACAGGTGGTCTGTATGGAGTTGAAGGCTGCTATATTGCAATTGGGTTTGATCATTCTTACAATCTGATAAGTCAGAGCAAAGCCAGTTATATCGAGTTATAAAAAAATTAAAATAAAAATATCCTAGGGAAAGTTGTGTTGTTTTTTATGAGAAAGAAAAAAATCATGACACTCTCTGATATCCATTAATGAACAGGTGACAGAAGCAATGTTCCCTGAAGGAATGGAGTTGTTTGTAGTTAGTTGTATTTCTGCTGTGAGCCAGGAACAAAATCAGAGCCCCACGGAAGTAGAGAAAGGTACTTTCTCCCCTGCTGCAGTTAAGGGGGCACAGCAACACTGAGAGCAGGCCAGTGACAAAGGAGCAGGATGCAGCACCCTCAGCACAGCCTGGGGGACACACTGAAAAGACCCCTCAGATTGAGATTTGTTGTGTCAGGCTTCCAGCTTGGCTGGCCCTTTTCCTCCAGGAGTATACAGTCTAGCGGGTCTCTTTAAAGTAAATCAACAACAGTTCTAGAAATGGCATTAAAGAAAGAGAAGGAAAGCGCTCAGGAAAACTGGCAGGCAGAAGGACGGGCATAGGTTAGGTGTGGAGTAGAGGGACTGCAGAGGGTGATGGAGGAAACAAAGGGAAAAAATGACAAAGTGAAAACAAGTAATGAAAGGAGTGGCTATAGAAGTAACTGACAATGTAAAGGGGTGAAATAAAACATAATCTCTTATGCAGACATTCATGATTGGGAAAGGTTATTTCTCTTTCATTTTTATTTCCTTGGCAGAGAAGGGGGAGCTGTAGGGAGCAGGAAATTAAGTGTTTGGTGCTGGTGCCGATGGAAACTTTTGTTTCAGCTGCAGCTCAGGCAGAGAAAGAATTTCCCCTGGTCAGACCCAGGTGAGGGGTTACAGAGCAGCAGTACCTGTGTCCAAGGCAGAAACCCTTAATACTGGTATTAATTTTTCAGGCCTGGACTAAGGAAAGCTATGCTAATGAGACTTTAACATACTTGCCACTGGCATGTGACATGTGTCTATAAATATTTAAGGAATGATGGGATCACTTAACCACTCTTCCTTCATTTCAGCCTCAGCTCCCATCCCACACTGAACTGGAAAAATTTTTATGCACTTTGGCTTGTGTCAGTTAAATTAACACCCCCACCCCTCTTTCTATACCTCCTTTCCTGTCTACTGCTTCTGAATCACGCTCTCGAGCTGTGTCCAGGCTGCTTTCAGCTCTGGCATTGAACTGCAGCTTGTCACTAAAGGCACTCTGGCACATACATAAAAGAGATTTGAAGGTGGAAATGACCACCCATTAAATCACCTCATCCTCCCTCCAGTCAGTATGGGATTGTTCCTGCAGCACACTCCCCAGGGCCTGGGGTTTTAATGCTTTGAGCAACAGAAATTCCACCTCCACCGCCTTTGGGAGGAGTGCATGAGGGCTAATAGATCACACTCTTATGCAGTTTTTCCTGATACATAGCCTGCATTTTCCTTTGTTTGATGTCTTTACTCCGTTATTCATATTTATAACTGGTGCTGGGTGAATCCCAGGTGGTTCTGAGGTTTATTTCTGTTTAAAAAGGCATGCAAAAAGGCAGAGACTACTCTGCATTCTTTAAAACTTTTGGTGCCTTCCTGACAGGCTCTGTTATTTCTTCCCTGAAACTGCCCAGGACCCAGTAAAAAGCCCCATTTCTCTCTGTCTCAGGAGGGTAGGAGGTTGGATACTGGCCAATCCACTGCTCTGGTAAATCTATCCTGAGAACAGAGACTAAAGCCCTCATCTCCTCAATCTACAATATGCCTTTTTCTAGTCATTGCTCAGTGGCCTAAGTCCTCCAGTTTAATTTCCTGTACTCATCAGGCTGTTGCTGTGCTTTTTGTACTCCCTTACTTGAGGGGTTTATCAATCTGCTGTTATCACACTGGTTCCTTTGATGTCTGAGCACAAGAGATACTTCTTCATGTATTTTTTCTTTAAAAAGAAAGGTACTTCTTAAACTGTTATTTCAGTTTATATCCCATGCAGTAACCAAATGGGAGCAAGTGGGATCCCTTCATTTGTTCTGAAGAAATCCTGCACGGAAGGATTTAGGCAGGGGCTGTGAATCCTTCCTCTGGACCCTCCATCCTGCACACGGAGCCAAGTACTGCCGGGGAGTCTCAGGGTACTCCATGCCTTACGGCTGCCCAAGCAAAACTCCAGCGTAATGGTTCCTGGCAATCCTGTTTAGCTGGGACAGGTTATACGTCTGTGCAAGGTCAGTGACAGACAGTGCTGCCAGGACTTTCTCACTATCTCAATTCTTCATTATGAGAGCAAGGTCCTCCCTCTTCAGATATCACAGACATTATTCCAGTCCTTGATTCAGGCACCTAACTTGGCCAGGACACATTAAGTCGCTCTCAGAGGGACTGCTCTTAATACTGTCATTTTAACAAATACTAGTTACCAGGGCTGTAGCAAATGCCAGATCATACCTTTCTTCTGTAAGGGTTGAAGAGGGATTTAAATCCATGTTGCTGTCAAAATGGCCCCTGTGCTACAGCGTAGTCTGTCTTCTCACTCCTCTCCTTTGAAGGTTAAATAATGATAAAAAATTGTTCTGCTGCAGCAAGAGAAATAAAAAGTGAGAAGTGTCTGCTGCGGTCTCGTAGTCTAGGCATGTAGATGATGGGAAAATTATTTTTAAATGCATTTACCTGAGGCATTCTCATTTTTTATGCAACAGTAAACGGAGTACACACTGTTCTACAAACAGCATTAGTGTTTTTTCTTGTAAGAGGCAGTAGGACTTCCGTTCTATACCTCATCCAAATGCAGGATACTGGTTTTCCTCCAGTCACACCACTACTGCTCTAATGCTAAGCAAGACAGGAGGAAGAGACACAAGCACCGCTTCTCCTATGTGCTTTGTATGGTTTAAGTGTGCTTTTAGCCTGCTAGACCCCAAAAGGGGAAGCTTGCTGGCTTACAATCAGCACAGTAGTGGTTGTTGGTCTTTGGAGGTGTTCATGTAGTGAGCAGCTGGGGACATTGTCTGTTTTCATACCACGGAAATACAGGTGCGAAAAAAACAGAGCTTACACAGACATGAACTTCCTATGTCCCCTGTCCTGGACAATTATAAATCCACAGTTACAATTTTTGCCATCAGCTTATTTTTGAAGTATATACAGAGGTATCAAAAGCTTGAAAGCAGGGATTTATTGTCTAAATTAAATGGCAGCGTCAAAAAGTAACAGACACCGATAATAAACTGTCACACTGCCAGAAAAATTAACTGGACAGAGTATTTACTTATAACAAGGGGAATATGATCATTTTTTTCTGAGGCAGAGGACTAAAGACCATCAAACCAACCCTAAAATGACACAGGAAGACTTACCAAGAGTAGCATATGTACACAGGGAGACCCTTTCCGACTCAAACAGGCTTTACAGACTGTAAATTATGGTTATTCCTAGGAGGAAAGAAAAGAGGTTCTGTCAGTTGTACAATTACTTTTTATTGGCAGTGCTCTTTCAACTCAAGAAAACACTGGCTGAGGTTCAAGACCAAGATTTGGCTGAAATGCCACCACAATTTTTCAGAAATGTGATGAATGTTCCTCAAGAAATAGTTTCCTAAGAAAGCCACAAAAATGTGTCCAGCTAGGTTTCAGGATATCTAAAATGATATCCAAAAGTTGCTACCACTGAAGATCGATTGCCTTAAGTAATTTTACCAAATGACAGTTTTTACCTGTCAGACTGGCTGATGCTCTCTGACAAAGGGATCCCGGACATGTTTGGATGAAGTTTCATAAACTTTGATGTGTGTATACCTGTACACAGTTCATCACACTCATCTCAAACATTTATTTTGAAGGATAAGCTATTTAAAAAAAAAAAAAAAAATCAGTCTAGTGACAGTGGAAGACAGTCCTGTCACTGAGGGTAATGACATGTTGGCCTGAGGGTCACACACTGAAAATAACTTCAGCCACTGATCTCTCATGCCTGCGTGAAAATATTCCCAAGCCTGAATGAAAACGTCATTTTAGAAAAGCTGATGAGATTTTTTTTCCATAGCTGTGAATGAAGGCAAGATGTCAAAAGTCTGTCTTCCTGCTGTCTTCCCTGAAGATGTATCTCAATGACAGAGCAGGGGTAAAGCATTAACCATTACTACTCTCAGTTCTAGAAAATTTAGAAAATTAGCTAATATTAGTAAACTAATCCTTAGCCTACACTGACCTGAATCTTAAATTGCTAGAAGAGACTGGAGATGTGTCATGTAAAATGTCCACTTTTGTTCACAAAACACCTTTAATGGTTACTGCAGTCATCTAGAACACAAAAGACTATTTGTACATTTTTTTTCTATGCTGTTTGATATAGAAATACTGGAAAAATGCAAGGTACTTCCAGAGAATTCTTGCCTGTAATTAAGACATAAAAGCATAACCATCAAGCAAAAGCAGGAGAAATAGTAACTTTTATTTGTACAACATGCATGTAAGTGTATCTAGGAGGAGGCAGATTTAAAATAAGCTTGATTCTAACAAATATTGGGAATATCTTCTACAACTTCAGAAGATTTGTATCTTTGGACTTTTAATCAGCTGTACAAACTGGTAAATTTTTTTTTCAGCACTGAATTAATTAAATGTAGCAACATTTAGAGATTTACCAGTGAAAGGCACTGCTGCTAGGATATTAGTTCAACCCTCCTCTAACTGAATGGGCCTCTCCAAATCAGTATTTTTACTCTACTTTTTTCCTTTCCTGGGTTGTAGAGAGGTCCATAGTTAACCCAGAGGATGTTTCCATCTCTCCATCAACTCTCCAGTGAATTCTTAGTACTTGTAGTTTTGATACAAGTGTGATCAGATACTTCTTCCTCACACTCATTTCCAGTTATTTCAGATTATAAAGGCCTGGCATACTCTCAAGCACAGATCTTAAATCTGGCAACATTGCTCCAACAGACACATGCATACAGAAAGCAGAAGGCTAGACAAAACAGGATAATGTGAAGACTGTATTTAATAACACAGGAAAGAAACAGAATCAAATTCCCCAAATTTGATAAGATTGCTGCAAAGAAATGAACTTGCAGCTTAGTGAAAAATGTAAGTTTTGCCCCTCTGCAGGCTATAAAAATTGATGTTTACTAGTTAAGGTTCCAATGCATTTTAATAATTTGGTTCATAATTATTTGCACTTCTAGACAACTGAGAATAAATATAAAAGTATTCAAAGTTCATTTGAAGTTCACTGATTAAAACCTTTCCCAGATCTTAAAATGTAATGGAGGAACTTTCTTCCCAAAGAAAGGTTAGATTGATTTCTGATTTAATCAGTTGCTAATCATCATTAAAATCAGTGGTTTATAAAGTGTCTTAGATCCAGAATAACCCTCCTGTTATTAACTCTGTACCATCTGACAGTACCCTCTTACGTGAAATAGACCAAGGATGTAGTAAATAGATGACAAAAGACACCACAGAAACAGCTGATAACATATTCCTATGTCTTTAATGGAAACATTTTGTTACAATTTAGGTTATGTGATATTCTTGCATTTTTAAAAAGTGTGAAAGAAAATGCACAGAATA
This sequence comes from Platysteira castanea, assembly GCA_013397175.1. NCBI lineage: Eukaryota > Metazoa > Chordata > Aves > Passeriformes > Platysteira > Platysteira castanea. Next base: position 135,315 of record VYXC01002363.1, read on the forward strand.
AAAAGTCAAAGGACACCAGTGAATGTAGATATTTTAAATGACCAAGTCATAGAAGAAATAAAATACATTACACAAATAAACAAAGGTTATATCCACAGTCAGGAATACGCACTCTCCTCTACACAAAAACAACAATAAATAAAATCACATTATATGCAGATAGTTCTACTTACATCAGTACAATATACTGTGCAGCTTTCCATTTGTTTTCTGCTAGACTAGCACTAGGTTTCTCTGTTGTCCAGTATTTTTCCATTAACAGGGAACAGTATCACCATAAAAAAGGGGACAAAGTTCCTGTCCACAGTGTCTCTCCTGAGTCCCATTAGTTTTCGATTGTTACACCTTATGCACAAGAAACACGGCAAATTCTACCCACTGCCTTCATCCTGCCTCTCCAAGTTTTCTCAGCACTTTCAGACCTGCACAGTAAAGACTCTCTTTTCTGAGAGAAAGTGAAGTCCAGATCATCCCCAAGTAGAAAGTGACGGAGCTGTGCCCCCTGTGCTTGCTGCTAATGCACAACATCAGCAAAACTTCTGTTTATAGCTGGGGGTGGGGGGCAGAATTGTGCGTTCCCCGTGCATACCAGTTGCGATTACAAAAGAAACCCCTAAAACAAGATTTTGTTCTTAAAATACCCATTTTGGTACATTTATTTTGCTTGCTCAAGTGTCCTCTAGAAACATTCACGTGACAGAAACACCAAGGAACAGTTCACACAGAGTGGATTTTAATCTTTCAAAGATTTTTCATCCAATGAATCCACCTAAGATTTCTGATAGCTTAACATACAAACTAACACTGTCAGGTTATTCAGAATAATTTGCTTTTGATGCAGAATATTAACTTAGTGGTTAGTTTGAGGGAACTGTAAGCCTCTCCTTTTTGCTAGTTTTCTATGCTGTAAATTTGTTGTATGTCAGTTAGGACCTTCTAAAAGGTACATTCTGGAAGAAGTAATGAAATAATAAAAGTCTATATAATGATACACAGGACACCATTAAACACTAGCCCAAGAAAGCCTCAAAACTGTGGCAGCCTTATCTTCTTGATCAAAACCAGCAGTAACTTCATAAAAAGTCCAACATTAACCTTTTTCCTTTCTTCCTCTATGCATGAGACAAAGGGAGAGCTGCATTTATGACAGACTTAAGGCTTCACTGGAGCAAACCACAGTGCTCAGGCTTTTTGTTATTCTTTAGAAGAGAACAGACACCATCAATGTCTGCTGCACAGCTTGCTGACCCTGTAGACAGCCAGGTCTGAGGTCTCTCACAAACAGCTATTTGTTTTAATTTCAACAATCATTTTTCATCAGTCTCAGAGCTCAGATGTTAAAAGGTATCTGAGAATGGAAAACAATTCAGCCCTCAAGCCATCTGAATTAATTTCTGCCTCTAAGCAGGGATATGCACAGTGCAAACTCTTCCATTCTTCCACTTGAAAGGTTTCACACACACACAAATCTTCTTGTGCTTTCAACAGCAAGAAGGAAAGGGGGGGAGGAGAGGTGACACACACGCAACATATCTGAAAGCAAAACTTTTCCCAGCATGTCCTTAAAAATTCATTCCGAGAAGTAACTCCTGTATTTCTTTGTTTCTAAAAAGAGCTAAAACTGAGTCCTACAAAACATGCACTTTGAAATTTGACCCTTTATGCTGTGAGGTGAGTTACTAGGGCATGTTGCTAACCAACAGAAAAGGTAACGCACGATTAGAAACTTGCATTTCTGTTCCCATGTGCCCTGCCGTGGGGAAGGTGGTCGCTAGATTTGACATTATTTTATAGCAACAACAGGGATAAAAAAATCCCCAACAGGCAGTTCTAGGTCTAGAACTCTGATAGTGGCTGGCGTGGCCAGGGGCCAACACGAGGTGTGCTGACAGCTGGGCAGTCAGACATGAACCATGTCTGAAATTACATAGAAGCCAACACTCTCAGTGAAGAAGGAGCATTTCTGCCTAATGATGGCTGTCTTCTTTTCAAAGTACTTCTGAACCTAGACAAAGGACCATGAAAAAAAAAGGGGAATTAAAGACTGTTCAGACTACTCTGGGAGAAAATGAGAAAAAATGACCTTAACTGCTTTACTGAAAGAACCAGAATGGCTACATGGCTACACTCTGAAGCACAGAGGAGGGCAGTGAAGGATGTGGAACTGTCTTGAGCTCCGGAAAAGGTGGAATGAATTGCCAAAGAAATTTATGACCAGGACTATTAGCTTCCTGTCTTTGATGTCTATTCTTGGCTTTCCAGGAGCATTATGGCATTCATGAGGTGAAAACACCACTGGAGCCAAGGTCAGCTAAGGCTGATGCAGCCTGTTCTACTGCAAAGCTGAGAAACTCACTCTGAACTGCTTCAAGCCTGAGGACACTCCACTCAGGGCCCAAGTTTACTTCCACTGAATCGGTAAGAGGGTTTTTTTGTCAGCTTAATGAGAGTGTGATTGCATTTCTAAGCCAAAAAATGAATCAGAGATCAACCTCCCAGTAAAACATGTTGTCTGGGAGAACGCTCTTATTTTGTCCAGTACAAATGTTTTCAAAGCATTGGCTACACCTTTAATAATTCTCCACTAAAAAAGCCCAACAAAATACTTCCAATAATGCAATGGTGCATTGCTTAAGAACAAACTGAAAATAGACCAACATGATTTATTTTCAGAAATTAATTAATGCAACTTTTTAATAAACTGAATTCTGGCCACAATCTTCCAAGATGCAGACCACTCTCAATCACAAGGTTTAGCAAGGACTGAATGTTTTCAGAGCTGAGTTGGGTGTGGTCTTCAATGAAGCACACTAGAGCAGGAACTGGTAATTAAATGATGATGGTGGTCATCACAGACAACTCAGGATGTACAAAACTTCCAGAACTACCAGTGGCCCAGGACAAAGCATCTAGACATCTGGTTCTGAAGCTGTGTGTTTCAGAAAACTGTATCACAGATACTATTGAAAGTTCTGCTTCATCTTTGTCACTTGTACTAGAAGTCTAGGTGTTGAAGTTATGAGGGTAAAAAGGCAAGAAAACTGTCCACAGAACCCTTAGGAAGAGGATTTTGAGGTGAATCAGATATTAAGCTGACCACTACTCAGTAATGTTAATAAATACTAAAATAGCAGAATTTGTCAAACTTTGACAAATAGAGTATGAAGCCACTAGTTCAATTTCAATTTAACAGGCACAACTGTAAGATGTAGCAATAAATTTGGCCTACAGGGTCAGTCTTTCTTAAATTCAAGCACGTGGCAGATCTCCCTTTGGTTCAGCCACGGCCAGGATCATACCCTTTGGTCCCAAGTGAGCAAAGCACTTAGAAGCTGAAGTTGAGCATATTCTAAGAGTGTTCTGAAGTGCTGAGCTGAGTCAAGGGTCTCCTTGTGCTACTCTGCAGTACAGATGTACGTTTGTAATACGGGCAATTTGTTGAAGCCAAAAATGTAGGTTTTGAAACCTCATTTGAGAATCAATTTTTATTATTTTGATTAGACACTCCCTTACAGAGTTCGGAGCCTAAACATTGTGGCATTGAGCTAATGCAGATGAACCAGAAAGGAAAAGTGCATTAGCCAGTAAAGAATCTCTCTGCTGAATAATCTAAACTCAAGGCAGCTTCTGATCTATGGTCCATGGAAGACTTGGGAACTATTAGCAAGAGGCCTGTGAAAGGCAGCTAAGAAGAGCAAGTTTATTTATCCTATGAAGGAATCTACTTATGTGAAATGTCTTAAATGATCTCCACACTTCCATGGGAAAAACGCGTACATTTCTATACAACAATTTGCAAACATTAGAGCCCATTGATCTAAAATGTTCTAAGGTGCAAAGAAGGTTCACCTTTCTTCAGAGGTGCTGGGATGTGCAGTTTTGGCTAAGCCTCTGTCAGCATCCCACCAGCAGACACCTCATCAAAACACGTCCTGAGGTCATGATTTAAAACCCTACATAAAACCAAGGATCAGAATTGTAATTTTTTTAATTAGAAAGTGACCTTTCACTGTTTTTTTTATAATTATCATAAAACGACACAATAAGTAAACTCTCAGAAGCATTTACTGTCCCAGCCAGATCTCCTGTCTTCTGGTGTGACTCAACTGTGCATGGCACAGGAAAAGTGCACATCTACACAACGGCCTTGATGCCAAACTAGTCACTGTTTGAGTACTAGTTCATACTGCAAAGCAAGTCACAACAAAAATAATTTCAAAAAAAAGCCTATGCTTCAAATCATACCTTCTTTTCTCTATGCATTTCAGAATTTTTTCTGCCTTTTTTTCTGTGGCAGAGCAATCAAGTGGGTAAAAGAAAGTCAAAATACTGAAAGGACTGTTTGCAAAACCAGAAGCAGATCAAAACCACTTTGGAAAGTATCTAAAAAAACCCCCCACACTTTAAGCATGCCCAGGGGCTGGAAAAATTCAACTGCTTGGGGAAAAGAAAATCCAAAAACTAATCAGGAAGTCTGTTTTCCTCCCCAAGCCCACAGCAGTAGGAATGCTGCTCTAGCCTACTTCTGGTGCCCATGAAACAAAGGGAATACCATTCTTCTCTGGTGCCCATGAAATAAGGAGAACACTTCAGAAAACTCTCCACTGCTCAGTGCTGCTCTGGCTAAAGCACTTTTGTAGATTCAGGCCCAGACTGGGAAATGGGATGATGGAAATCTACTTCCTGTACTGGAGCTGCCCTGACAGTCAGGAAGCTTTGCCCTCTGTCTGTCTGGGACATAGGACAGTATTTCACAAGGGCAGGTGATGAACCCCTACATATGCTAAGAAAGAAGTGAAATATCAGGAAAAAAACCTGCCCAACAACACATAAAACACATCAGAAAGCAGACATAGTCAGTTTTGGCTCTTCACTTCCAGGTATCCCAAAGTGGGTTCTCAGAACTGGTACTCTGGTTTTTCAGGGCCTAGAAATTTTGTAGAAATCAGGCTTCAGAGCCAGTTTTGAGTTTAACTTTCAAGTCTGACTAGAACTGCTGAGACCAGAAAGCTCTGCTTATGAAATCAGAATAGAATAGAAACTTCATGCACTCTTAAACACTGTTTTCCAAATGACAATATTTTGAGGGGTCTTCTTCACCACATTTACAGTAAGTACTGTTCATTTCCATTTGTTGACTAGAAAGTGCAAAGCTCTGCTTTGTCTAGTATAAAATAACCTGTCATTAGCGAATTTATCACAGATTCAGTCTTCCTCCTGGTAAAACAAATGGCAAAAGTTCCAGGGATACTGATGTCAGCAGGATTAGTCAGCCCTAGAATAGTGTTTCAACACGTGATTCCTGAAGGTAGTTCCTTGAGTGTTTAACTGTACATACAGGGATAGTTAAATCTCATCGACTTCTGTAGGACTCTTTAACATGTGAAAAATGCATTATTTACAGCGATCCTCACACAGACAATTCAATAACTGCATTTCTGTTGTTTAAGTAACTATTTGAATGTTGCACATGCCTGGAGAAAAAGGTGGGGCAAAAAGTCTATTACCATCCACAAAGTCGTTTCTCCTCCCCTAAACAGTCATTCTAAAATGTATTTACAGCTGTTGACTTTTCCTGCATATTACTCCTATCATAAAAAATATGTCTTCAAAACATCCTCTTCCTTAATTTTAATCCTACCAAAGCAAAAATAGATACTTTAATAGAAAAATACAAGACTAAAAATATCCTAAAAAATAAAATGGTAGCATGGAATGTCATTTTTACACACACAAAAAAATCCCCTTTTGAATTGCATCAGCTATACAAACACTTTCATATTTACAGTTATGGATGCAGTCCTGTGCTCACTGAAGTTAATGGGATTTTGCAATTGACTTCACTGGGAACAGGAGCATCCCTGACGTGGACTACAATTGCCCCTCTGAAAATCACGGCAGTGGACAGAAAAGAGTGTGACAAAACACGAATAAGACTGAGGAATTAACCAGTCCTCTCCAGAGACCTGATTGTCTTCTCTGTCACTATTTCATGCCTGTGAAACTCCTCATCCTTCACTGGAGTTTTTCCTAAATCTCACCAGCTAAGAGGGAGAAACAGTGCTTTTGGAGTGTGATAGCAAGCAAATAAGGAAAGAATGGTTCATGTGTATCCACTTGCCTTTCTCAGTGGGGTTAACTACAACCTAGTGCCAGTTCCCTCCCAGAACTAAGGCCCGTACACCAAATTTCATATCCCCTGTTATGGCAGTGATTCAGTGATGCAGGATCATACCCCAGATGAATCCCTTTTTTCCTTTTGACAGCAACCTGTGCCTCTGAAACCATATTTGCTACCCGTGTATGAGATGCAAATATGGAAGGAGGTGGTGGAAGCTAAAAAAAAAAAAAAAAAAAAAAAAAAAAAAAAAAAAAAAAAAAAAAAAAAAGGAACAGAATGAGGCATTCCCCATCAACTAAACCGAGATCTTTTAGCCTTAATACATGCATTTGTCTTTACATCTTAAGTACATCCTATAACATCAACTGCATAATTTTCCTTCTTCATGAGATGAAAGGCCATGCGGCATAATGTGATTAGTAAATCATTCCTGAGCTTCTGAAAGAAATTAAGACAAAATTACTGTTTAAAAGAGTGAGTTCTTCAAGAGCCTCTTCTTTTTACACTGATGTCTTTGGTTGTGTCCTTTTCTATTATTCTTTCTTTTCCCTAGGAAGAATGGGATTCTTTTTCATCTTCTTTATGCAGTAGAAAAATGAGATCTAATGGAGTCTTCACGTAACTGCCGATGTTTCCCCATGTTACAGTCCTCCTGTCGAGTTCGTCTCTCAATAGTTATTCTGTATTTCTTTCTGCATGAAAGGAGAGGAACAGAATGAGAAATCCTTCTCCAGCTATAGGCTAATAGACTTCCCTTATAAAGAATGCCTATAGGGGACAGCTGGGTGCCATTTGAAAAATGAAACGTGGCAGAATGTGAAACCCTGGTCAAAGATTAAAGTCGTTTGCCCCAGAACATTTTACCCAGGCTCAAGAATGCCTGTTAATTTCTACATGGCAGTCTCAAAGCACTTAAGGCACGGACATTTGCTTCTTTGAAAACTTCTGATCTAAGTGATTAGGAGTTTTTGTGAAGTGCCATGTGAACTGTGTCACATCACTGCTTTATATTGATCAAAGCCAAATTTCTTTTCAGTATGCTGGGTGGGGGGGAACTCTCTGCAGAGTTCAAACAACAGATCTGACTATTCAGCTGCGTTTCTCACTGAAACTATGTATTAACTAACTAATCTTCCCATTTCCCTCTGAGAAAGCTACTATGTTTGTAATGTCAGAGGAGGTAGCAAGATGAATTAAGAAGAGGGATGTAGAGGACAGATAAGAAATAAACACAAATGCTCATGTATCAGACACAGCTCTTCCCGTGTGTCTTCCTCTAGGGCCTTTTGAAGAATTCTGCAATGTTACTTTGTACGTCAAACAAACCCTCTGAGTGCCTTTCAGCTTCCCCTTTAGTACTCAAATCTCCCCTGACAAAAACCATCAGATGATTCACATTTACATTTTATACATTTATGCTTCTGTTCAGTTTCAGGACAAATTTTTCAGAAGGGCATTAGTCCAGCCCCATGTGCTTGTACTGCTGGTGAAGATGCATGGCATAAACGCTGTATGCCAAGGAAACCTCTGCTCTACCAGCATGTGCAGCAGGAGTCAGAGCTAGGTACGCAGCAGTGGAAGAAAGATTTTCGCAACACCAAGGTTTTGATTTAGACAACATGGCTGAATAGGAAGTGGCGACCTAAAAACTCTGAAAATATCCCCTAGATACTTGTGTCTGTATCAGTAGGCTCCAAAATGACTTGAAAAATTTGTATTGTTTACTTTCTTTATGTACTTTCACGTCAGACCCTTCCATGGGTCAGAGCATGCACAGTAGTAGCTCTTGCAGAAGGACAGGTCCAGATTTTAGACATACAGGGTTTAAGTTAAAATCCTGACAAAGCTTCATATCAGAACTACTAGCCAGATCTTTTAACTGGTTGCAGGCACACTCAAAACTGTATTTGCATACGCATTTGTGACAATTACAGATCTAAATGAGACATAATCAGAAGGTACATTTACAGTTTAAAGGGTACAGAAGCTGCACATACAAATTACTTCCAGGCACACACTTGCTAAACGTACATTTTCTGAAAATCTGACCCATGCATCCTTTTTTGTTAGGTTTCAGATATTTATTCTAATGGTGGAATAAGGAGGTTGTCCGTGCTCCTGCTTTGAGCAACTGCAATTGGATCTACACAGTGAAATTCACCCACATGTGTTTAGATATCTCCAACATGCAGATCCATCTGACAGCACCTGGAGCTTCTTTCAGTGAACTGAAAAACAGCCACTTCTAAGAGACCTGGTTTAGCTTTTACAAGAAGATGACATGGACTGCACAGAAGAAAAGTGCTCTTTTCTTCCCTCTGACCATAAATAAAAAGACTGGGTGTTGACCTCAGGTGTATTAAAGCTACTTTTAGAGACATCCAACTTTGCTCACATGGATTTCCAATCCAAACCTTTGTCTCAGATGACCCGAAGTGTAAGTTCTGTTCTTACAAAGATACTTTCCATAGCTTTATACCAGCCCAGGATATTTGTTGTTTTATTACTTTTCCTTACAAACCAATTCCCTCCCAATATCAGCAATGCTAAAACCCACACCCAACAACTGTCATCTCTGGTTGAGAATCTATGTAAGATGCAAGAACCTCTGATGGTATAAAAAAATAAAGACAGATTTTTATTTTCTCTTTTTTAAAGACAGTCTTTAATCAGTCCAAGCCAAAGTAATGCTATCTGAAACCCAAACACATACTATATAAGCACTGAACACATGCAAGAATAAAATCACCCTGCAGAATTTCAGTTGTAAGCACCTGATGAATAAGCCCGGTTCTTTAAACTCCGAAAGTGTTCTGGTGAGATGAAAGCGGCTTTGCTTGTTTTATTTTGTTAACATTTTTTATAAACAGTTATTCTTTATTGGATAGAATTATTTGATTCCTGTATGAAGAGGTTAATTCTGTTCTCCTATCTGACTTTTCCATAGTAGGAGGATGAATGACTGTATACATAAGGTGCTGAACATGTATAACTAATTTTTTCCATACGTATAGGATCAGTTATCAAGACTTTACATTTGCTGACTAGCAGTGCAAGAATTATTTTACCTAAACTTGAATAAAAAACTGATCACCCTGTACTGACCTCAGCTTATTAAGTTAGATGCACAGCTTTGGAATCCAAATGCTTTCTTACACCGAAACAGAAATCTCTTTCTGTTCTCCAGTACAATTCCATTCAATACCAGGCAAATGATATAAATCTCATGCAGATCACAGCCTGCACAACTGTGCTGGCAAGAAGCCCCAAACAAAGGCGGCTTTCAAGGCCAAGGCATTTTAGTAAAGCAACTGTGAGTGTCTGGAACTCACTGGAATTACTTCCATGAGTAACATCACTTAGAGATGTAAGCAGTTACAGGATGAAGACCCAAATCAATAAAATTAGTTGGATAAACACAAAAGGACAATCAAAGTGTGTTCACTGTTTCTGGTGAAAACGTTACCACACGTTATTACGGTGCCTCTCTGTCTCCCATCAAGGATGTTCTGCCAGGAGCTGAGAAATTTGGATGACGAATAAAAAGTTAACAGAACTTCCAATGAATTGGACTAACCTGAAGAAGTAAAAAGCCATTAGCAATCCTGCTCCAAGCAAGGCGCCCACAACTATTCCTGTAACTGCTGATTCTCCTAGACCACCTGCTTGAAAAGAAGAAAAATAAACAATCAGGGTTTACATTGAGAATTATCTGCGTTTATGTATCGGAAAATACACACATCTAGGAAATTAGTGACCAACATCAGATAATAACTAAAGACTTTCAGAGTTCAGGACTCCATGGGAACCTGTTCCAGTGTTGGCATGTTTACTTTTTGTCCTTGCTTTTCTTGGGGTTGGAAAAGCCCCAAAATTAGTGTCAGATGGAGGCACAATTCTGGAGATGTGATACAAGAGAATGTTGTTAGGAAACTGGCCTGGACAGCTTGGTCTGCATGAAGACATAAGTCTGCAAGTCTGCATAACACAGACTAAGGTTACAATGACGCACCTAACAGGAATCAGCACTGAATATGCCTTGAGTCACTGTAACAGAAACAAACTCATTTTACCTGGTTTAGCATCATAACCCTCTATCACCCAGTTTTATCAAACTGTGATTATCCAAGAGTTCCTCAATTTTCTTCTTATTTCCTGAAGGTACATTGTTTCAAGTGAAAGCCATACAACTTTCAACTTGCTTCAAATCTCGACAGGGACAGAGTGGCTGAAGGGAAGTCCAAGCAGGGACTGTCTCTGGGAAGTGCAGAGCTCCTGAAGAACAATGGCATTTTCACGTGCATGCAGTCTACTCCCATTTCCATTCCCACCTGGGCTTGTGGAAAGGAACAGAGAAGGAAATTGAACTGCTCCCTTCTCTTCATTCATCCTTGACGCTTTGAGGGGATTCTGTCTGTACAGAAGGAAGCAGGTGCACAGCTACACCACGCTGACCACTGATGGTTTGTGTACACACCAGTTTTTCAAGGATTGAAGAATTATCAGGCTGGAGTTACCTTTTCACTGCAGGACTAGGAATTTGTTGCCTGTGAAAAGCTAAGACCACCCTTTGTCACTGAGGCACTAGTATCCTCCTACCCCAATCTCCTTGCAATGTCCCACTCACTATAACATGGTCTGCAAAGTCAGTGTGCTGGAAAGAACGGACACCTGCCCTTTGGAGGGTAGTCCCAGCCTTCCGAATTCACAGATGTCACCCCATTCCACTGACTTCACTTCTCCTCAGCCTACCGGGTCATTCACAGTGCCTTCTCATAACACTAAAAATTGTTCTGCACTGGGAGAACGCTACTCCCACCAGCACAGCTGCTAATTATCAGTGTGATTATTCTCTGCTGGGGTTTCAGTTACGTCCCTCTTTCTGGCTAAAAGGCCCCTGGAAAGTCCTAAAGCCTCCAGGGCCCTGGGCTGTGCATGATTACTGTCAAGTTTAAGTTCAGGGAAGTGATTCAGACCATGTACTACCCACAGCTGCCAGACCTTAACCTCCCAAGCAGTCAGGAGAGAGAGACAGTCACCATGTCTCAGCTGGACAACTGTACTAAACAATTTAATATGGCCCGTTACGTTTCATCAACTCATGGATTCTCCTCTTTGGAGCATTAAGTCATTAAACTTACATGATTTACACGGTGTATTGTTTGTGTGCTCTGAAACTCGGCTTTCATCTAGTCGCAGCCTGCCGTGGTTCCATGGGTATTTCACATTTGATCGAATTTCAAATCGCCCCTGCTTTCCGTAGTAGTCCCCGATCACCTATGCAAAACAAGAAAGAAATTAAAAGATTTTTGTATCAACTTGGAGAAGTAAAGCAAGCAGGAGAGCAGCATCACTCGACTCCTGCGGCACAATGTTGACCCTCAGAAAAGAGTGCTGAAGGGTTCTGTGGGAGGTTATGTTGTGCATGCCCTGCCCTAGGGCAGAATCAGCTGAACAAAAGCATTCCTGACAGACGTTTATCTAATCTGTTCATAAAAGCCTTCAAAGACAGAGACTTGACAATTTCTGTAGCAATTATTCTGGAACTTAGCTAGCCTTACGGCCAGTTGTTTTCCCTAGCATGTAACCTAAATTCCTTTTTTTGTAATAATCCATCACTTGTTATCGAATTGCCAGTGGTCACAGAAATTCTTCCTTTCTGAAACATTGCTTTACATATCCACAGGGTCTTATCTGATTCTGCCTCCAGGCTTTTCTTCTATATAAACTCAGTTTACACAAGCTTTTTACCTTCTGAATATTCCTCCTCCTCTTGCTAGACGTTTTTTTCAATTGCTCATAGTGAGTTGAGTGCTCAGGACTGTCACCCAGCTAAGTGGAAGTATCAGTACCTAGACATGAGTCCAGATGGGGAGTGAACAGACCAAGTGCAGCCTTGCCCAGAAGGACCTGGGGGTGCTGGGGGTGAGAGGCTGGACATGCCCCGGCCATGGCACTCACAGCCCAGAGAGCCAAACGTGTCCTGGGCTGCATCCAGAGCCCCGTGGGCAGCAGGGGAGGGAGGGGGTTCTGCCCCTCTGCTCCGCTCTGCTGAGACCCCCTGGAGCCCTGCATCCAGCTCTGGGGTCCCAGCACAGGAAGGACAGGGACCTGCTGGAGCCAGCCCAGAGGAGGCCACCAAGATGATCAGAGGGATGGAGCACCTCTGCTGTGAGGAAAGGCTGAGAGAGTGGGGTTATTCAACCTCAGAAAGAGAAGGCTCTGGGGAGACATCACTGCAGCCCTTCAGTATTTCAAGAGGGTTTAGAGAATAGGGGGAGAACAACTTTATCACTGGCAGGTAGTGATAGGATGAGGGAAACAGATTTATATTAGAAGAGGAGGGATTTAGATTAGATGTTAGGCAGAAATTCTTTGCTCTGCAGGTGGTGAGGTATTGACACAGGTTGCAGAGAGAAGCTGTGGGTGCAGCTTCCACATCCCTAGAAGTGTTCAAGGCCAGGCTGGATGGAGCTCAGAGCAGTCTGGGTCAGTGGAAGGCACCCCTGTCCATGGCAGGGGAGTTGGAACTGGATGATCTTTAAGGCCTCTCCCAACTTAAGCCCTTCTGTGGTTCCAGGAATTCAAGCACTTTGAGTGCTGAGACTCAACTACACTCTCTAGGCTGGAGTTTTTTGTTTTGGCAGAATTTGGAGGTACTTGATCATGTTCAGTTAAAACCTTCAAACCTTGTATTTCTGCAGTTGTTTATATTTACACATGCGTATTCTGGTAGTACGTCACTATGTTTTCATACCAATTCATAAAGGCAGTTCAGAATTTCAGTCCTGTCTTCAACAGTTTCAGGCTTTATTCAAGATAACCCACACTGAATCTACTGCAATGTTGTGGCACTATATTGTGCTAACAGTAGTAGGTCATTAATCTGAGGACAGTTCTCAAAACATATATGTAGAGCAGCGAGACAATATACTGTGACACTGAAGTGGGCAAAAGCAACGGCAGAAGCACATCAGTAAATGTATTTGTCCTACCATGGATAAAACCCAGATATTAATACACTAGGTTTAGAATTCAAGGCATGGACAGCCTGTTCAAATCTTTCACCTAAATCTCATTTCAAAGCTAATGAGTTTAAAGAACATTTGCTCTGGTTAGATACACAAAGGTAGATTTTACACTGAATAAAGAAACTAATTTCTCTCATAGTTGCAACTGGGATATAAATCCTTTGAAGAATGAATGTGTTTAACATTTGTCCAAAAATTAAGGCAAATTCAGTAAACTGGAAAAAACAGAGACCATTCACAGGCAGCAGATTATTTGTTAAGAGATTGTTTAATTTATCAAACAGGAGTGGGCGAGTCCTCTACCAGCAAGACTTAATAAGAAAGTATGCAGAACGGTTTAAGAACAAAAAGCTATAAACAGCAACCAAGCAGATTCAGATCAGAAATAGGATACAGATTTTTGAAGAGCAGGAGTGGTTTGTCTGCGGAACAAGCATTGAGGGTACCAGCAAGGCAGTCCCCGTTCTTTCAGTGTCTCCAAATCAAAAATGAATTCCTGTTATAGTGTGAGCTTTACTCATGTGTAAACTACAGGGCTCCATACAAGGTTAAGAAACCTGTCTGTGTCCAGTATAGCAGAAGTCAAACTAGGAAATCTAGGTTTTCTTCTAGGTGAACAGACCTGGGAAAACAGCTCTGCCCAAACACTCATCCATCTGGCACAATTCAGCTGAGAAACATTCTCGTACTGACACAGAAGAAAACGGTCCAGATTAATGAAACAAGTTACCAAGGAAACAATGTTTTTACAGTGAGGCATGAGGGTAGAAATTATGTGACAGACAAAAGTAGTAAGTAGTTAACTGCATGTGTATTTATGTACATAATATACAGAGGGAAGTTGCACAGTAAGTTAAAAGAATAAATCTAACATTTTTTTTTAAAGGTAGTTTAAATTGCAAGTGAAAGAGCCATGGAAGGAAGGGTAAGAGAGGGAGATTAAACTGACAAATAAGATAAAAAGCTACTGGGCTGAACAAACAGGAGAAACACAGGTTGGTCACACCGAAGTTATCCCAACCGTTTTGTACTCCTACTGCCCCTGGGAGTGTCTGCAGTTTACTGGTGTCGTTTTTCAGTCAATTTTACACACTAAAATACACTAGACTCCTCACACTTTTAAAAGAGCTCCTGGAATTTGTCTCTGCAGTACCAAGAAGAACAATGTAACTTCACTGGATTCAAATCCACATGTTGAAATGTCCAGCTCAGATACTGCTGCTTTATGTTCGAGTTGTTGAAATCAGGGAGACCAGCAAAGCTGAGGCTGATGCTGATTCTGCAACTAACGAAAGCATTGCACTGCAACTGGACTTAGGGCAATGCATGTATTAATAAACTCAGCCCAGACATGCTATTCTCTGTGTGCAGCTGGTGCTGTTTCTCACAGACTTTTTCACTGTCCATCACTTCCACTCCTTCTGCGTCCAGTGGAATAACCTATCTGGTGTGTACGGAGCCATGTGATTAAAAGGTTTCTTAAACACTGACAACAAGGCACTCAGGAACTGCTGCCTGACAAACAAGGCCAGGCAAGGTCTGCACTCCTGCTTGTGGTTGACCACAGTGTAAGATTTAAATACCTGTACTTGCTGTGTTAACACATCAGGATAACTTGTGCATCATTTTAAGATTGCTGTAAGATTAATCCTTCTTCCCACCAATGAATTAAAAGCCTTGCTCATTTAAACAATAATTTCTCATATTCAAAATTAGCAGTGCTTAGCTCGCCTGTGAGAATTCACCCTTTAGTTAAAGGCTAGCATCATGTGAAGTAAGCTGTAATGTTAAAGTAAAGAAGAAAGTTTAAAAAAACTTAGTATAACTACTTCAAGATAGCTATTTTACAGAAAGGATTTGGTCTTTAAATTGATAAGATTAAGCCACCAAGTAAAGAGATGATACCATGTTACTTTACACTGAATTACTATTTCATCAGTGGCCAATTGCAATGGTGTTTGTTTCCTTACCTCCTGTGTGCCTGCCTCTGGGTCTGTCATTCCAATCACAGAGAAATCCCCATATCTGTCTCCGTTGGCATCAATGGACACCTGCCCTGCAATGCCTAAAGAATGGCATGTGAGGAATCAGAAAATTAATTAGTTAAAATACTGAGCCTTTCCAAGCAAAACATGAAAACAGTGGACAGGTTTTTATAGCCCAATATGACAGGAAATCTCATCAGTCTTCCAGCATTTTTGCTGGCATTCCAGAAAAAATTGTAATTTCATCTCGGTGTCTGCATTCCTGAATTCTTAACATTTCTCCTTTTTAAATATCAAACGTGTGACACTGGAGAATATGTGAGAAAAATCTAATCCAAAAGCCAGCATGTAAGAATAAAGCACAAATATATTTAATGCAAATTATTTACAGAAAGCCTAATCCTGAAATATTTGACGATGTCTGAATGAAGAGAGTCCAGCTATTTTTTACTACTTTATCTGTGTCGCAGAGGACACAGGGGCAGAGACCTACATCCCACAGGCTGAAGGGGCTACTGCACCCATACAAGCAGACCAACACAGTTTCCATCTAATGGGATACTGGAGATGGCATGGACAAGAGGCACCATATGCACTACGTATGCATTAAGCTCTGCATTCATCTATATAAGATTAACTAAATAACTGGTGCAGTTTGGTTTATATCCTTAGAGCCCCATTTTACTTGTTTTATGATTTTGAGAAAACTTTGGGGAAACTGGGACTCACAGATTCACAGGATATCGCATGTTTGAAGGGGCTTCAGGGGATCTTGAGCCCAGCCTCCAGCTCAGAGCAGGGTCAGCCAGGAGGATGCTCAAGGTTTTATCTGATCTCCAAAACCTCCAAGGATGGAAACTGCACAACCTCACTGGGGCAACTTGTTTGATCTGTCATGGGAAATAAACCCATCCTTGGATTCAATCTGAACCTCTTCCTCAAATGTATGTCCCTGTGTACAAAAAGCATGGCTTCAAATTCTCGAGGTGTAAGTCAAAAAGGTTCTTAAAATCCATCAAACAATACCAATTAACTATGGTGAAGACACCTTAAGACTGCTGATACACTTTATCACCTCAGATATTCTCAGATGTGATCCTCCAGGGCCTGACACCAAACACAGCCATTTACACCTGTGCAAGGCAAACAGGCATCACTGCACATCCATGTTACACCAACTACATGCCAAGATCAGGCACAAAGCCATGGAGATCCAGGCTCTCAGGGACAGTCAAAGAGAAAAGAGAATAAATCTCCCCCAATGTGACTAATGACAGTCAGAATGCAACAGACTTAATACACCTCCATTTAGTCTGTGTCTGTTCAGCTTTAGTGACATCAGGAATATTTCAGCTTGCTGTGGTTTTCAACAGATGTAGCGGTAATCAAAGATTATTGTCAAGCATCTGTTTCATTATAACAACACAGCAATCAAGCAGTTGTCAATTCAGTTACTGCAGGGAAATGGAATGGCTGTAACAATCACTTGGCTGTGAGACACTGAAAGAAGAGGCCACTATGAAGAACTGTGATGTCCCTGCTGACACATCAGTTTGGATTCTGAATCTGACAGGAGGTGCTAATTGGAACAGACACTTTTATGACCTAAGAAAACCAAAACTCAGTTTTTGGAAGTAGGTACTGAAATTGAAACTTGGAGGTCCTATGGGTTTTTTTTTTTTCTGGGAGGAAAGACTGATTTTCAATTTTTCATCTGAATCAAAATAAGAGTTTGAAATGTTGACATTTCCTGCAATTTCCTTACAAAACAGAGAGAGGAAATTTTGAACCTTAGTGAAGAATTGCATTTGCATGAAGGTGGAATGATCTTATCTGGATTTTCTTTTTGTTCTATTACGTGAGATACATACATAGAAAAAATTTTGTTCCTTTTTCAGAGGAAATGCCAATGAATAACAAATATTCTCCACAAAACGTGCCCTGCAGTTATACCATGTTTTCTTTAACAACCCAATCAGTAAGAAATCCTTTGATCACTTCAGCATCTACATTCTGTTGGAAGTCCTGATAGGTCAGAGCAGGCTGTAAAATGAGGTGCCAAGACAATCGGATATCTACCTGTCAGCAGTTAAATTAATGCCATTAATGAAACTGGAGTTGTCATTATCAAGGCCCGCAAAAGTCAAAGGCAATTATAAAGCTTCAGTCCTGCAGCAGAGCCTGGTGTGTGGATGCATGAACCGTACTCGGTGATGCTGCATCCACTGCAGAGAGGGGTCACAGGCAGAATAAAGGGATGTCATCTTCCTTAAGGGACTGGACTGCAAGACACTGAGACAAAGGCCTCTTTCAAAATCAGTTTTATGTCCAGCAAAGTACTGCCAGAGGGAGGAAATGGCATATGACTTAAAAGCATTTTGACCTTTTCAACGGCACCCTCACAGCCCAACTCAGCTACATTTTCAGAATAGGTGGAACAGGTCAGCCACCAGCAACAATCTGGTTTTCACAAGTGGGGAAAGAGAACATTTTTCCTCCTGCCAGGTCTTACAAGCAAGGTCAGAATTAACCATGGAGCCCACGTGGAGCACATGGTACGACACAGGATGCATGGACACACAAGCTGGTGGCTTCCTGGAGCACAGGAACAGGAGCAGAGAGAACACAGGCTGTTCTGGGGTGTCGTGCACAACAAATCACAAGCAGCACAACAAATCAGAGAGGCAAATCCTTAGACACCAGATTCCCTCCCTTAAAACAGAGTGTTTTGGGAAGCCATGGATGTGAAGAGAGGTAGTGGGACACCAAGCACAACCTCCGGCTGGTACAGGGCTGCTTATGGGATGTCTGCAACCAGCACAATTTAAAGCAATCCCTGTGTTCCCTTAAGCTGCCCTGACCATTCTTTTGCCTTGTGTTCACGACACAATTTGAGAACAGAAAATTGGTTTGGAGCTGCTGCCCCCCTTGTCTTCCTACACTATGTCCAACACGTTCTTAGAGCTGAGAACCTGGCCACTGAGGTTTTTCTTACACATTCAAATGAATCATTCACTTTTTATCTAGGGGAAATGTTCCCTTCTCTCAGGCATTTCCACAGGAAATCTTGCCAGTCCTACATCAAATGACTGGACTATTACACGAGATGGATGCGAACACTATAAAGAGATGAATGGAAATATTTCAAGAGATGACAGATGAAACCAATAATCCTCAGTCTCTTTATTAAAATTCTTACCTGGCAAAAGCATCTGCACTGCTTTGCATCAGCAAGGTGACACAAAGTGCCAGTTGCACTGCAGAACTGCAGCCTCCAGGATTAGGCACAGAAAGGCACAGTGCTGCTCAGCTGCTGCCTCTGGGACAACACACACAGCTCCTGAAAGGAGACTGGGGGAAATCCTTCTAGGGCCCAAAGGAATCCCACTGAGAAACACAAAATAATCCCAACCCTGGCACCTGCTTGCTTCTATCCATTCCCAGACTTTCAAGATAAAAAAAAAGTGAAATGGAAAAAATGAGGAAATCTCAGAGCTAATAGATGAACGTGAGCAAAGCAAGCAGCTGTAATCTTTTCAAAAACAAAGAAGGAGCCTGAGAAAATTATTGGTATTTCTTTACAACATCAGTGAGGGTCATTAAACTGTTAGAGTTTTTTGAACTGAGTTAAGACCTCAACAGTTGGTGCAAAAAAAAAAAGCCAGACTGGTGAGGTATGTGAGCCAGCCTTAAAGATGTATGTGGTTTCATGTGGTTACTCTCCTGTCTTTTAGGAGTGGAATAGGCATGGGTCCTTACTTCGCACAGAACAAAGACACAAGTTTTTTTGACTCCAAAAACTGCAACTCCATATTAACTCTTACCTTCATATGTTCTGTTCCGTGTTTGTTGAACAATTTTTTCCCCATCTTTCTTACTGAAACCAATCTTCAGGACTTCCTGTAAAGCTAGAGCATAAAGAAGAATAGCATCATGGAATCCTTCCACAAACATGTTCACCTAAAAAAGAAAGAAAAAAAAAATAACAATGGCAATTGACACATAACAAAATTTTTCTTTCCTAGGGAATTGATTAACTAGAGAGAACCTACAAACAAACCAAAGTGACTAATCTGGAGAGTTACTTTCTCAGCTGCTGGAACACAAAGGAATATATCTCAAAAAAAGTCAGGGGGACAATGGCAACTTCTGACCCACTTCTAAAACAGTTAACCACTATCTGCTGTTCTGGGCATTCAAATCACACTTTAATGTTGTGTCTGAATAGCTCTGCAGATAGGGGAGAAATGTGCAGATCCCAGTTCCCATGCTCAGATGCACAAATTCTGCACTTGACCATGTTAGATTGTGTAAGGTGCTGAGCACCCTCATCCCACAGCAGCAAGTATAACCCCCTCCCTCTGCACAGGCGACTTAGCACCTCTCAGGACTGGGAAGTATGTTCTGTCATTATTTTTTTTGGAGAGCACAACTGCTGGATTTGCTTGTTTAATGATTACCACTTCCATTTTCCTTGTTCAGCCAAGCATCTGTTCATGAGCAAATGAGCAATGGAGAAAACTGATTACCCTCTCCAGTAATGTGTCCTCTGGATCTGCCAGGAGATCTGCCTTATCCTGTCCTTTACAGCTTTCTCAGTAAGTGACAAGGAATTAATGAAACAACCCTAATAATCCTAATAACCCTGCTTTATAACCCTAACGCTAAAGAAGGCTGCTGCCAATGAACCTTTGTAGGCAACCTACAGGTTTTAGTCTGAGTTAGAACTCACAACAGTTAACGGCTGAGTGCTGCAGAAACATTACAAGTTTGCTCTCAGGAGCCTGATGTGCTTCAGTGGTGAAGCAATAATTGTTTCAGGAGTGGAGTTCAGACGGAGACCCATCAGCAGAAGCTGATGCATCATGACCTGAGCAGCACAAGTATTCCTCTTCTGTAGGCAGCAACTCACATTTCAGCAGTGCAATGCACTCATTTGATGCACAGTAATTCAGAATGAATTATCTTTTCAGCTGCAAGAAAGATGTTCCCATCCACTCAGAGTTTAACTACAGTAAAAAAGCTCCTGACATCCTAGCAAAGGTACAACCACATTATGAGGTCTCTTATTGCCACTTCCAGTGAACAACTTCTACAAATATTCTCCTGGACAGAAGCAACACTTAGCTTATCTTCCACTTCAGTGTCTAAACACTTTAAAATGCTAGTAAATGAAGTGCAACGCTAACTCTCACAGGTTTAGCTGGATATTTAAAATGTTAAAAGACAAAACATGTGGCCAGTTAACTAAATAACTGCTCCACAGATAAAAAGTATTACATAGTTGACTGGCTGAGCTGAACTAATCAAACCCTAATGCATCTAAGACATTCCTTCAGTTTTAAAGCAGTTGCCAACAATAAGGAGAATTCAGGAATTCTTTACTGATAATATAAAAGTTTACATTGCTCTGACATTTAAAACTGGACTTTCAGTAACTCCAATCTATGCTGCAGTTAAATGCATCACATTCATCAGGGGGAAGAGCCCACAGTGGGGAGAGCAGAGCTACAGGAGGTGCAGAACAGCTCAGCTCACTCTGACAGCCAAAGACTAAAGGGCAGCTGCAGTTACTCTGAGCTATGAAGAAAGCATGAAAGAAGAGGTGAAAGTCAGGCTTTTGGTGGAATAAAAAGAGCTGATGGACAGAGTGCATACTAGGACAGGCTTTGCCAGCAGGGGCTTTAACTATTCAGAATTTTAAAAAACCCAACCAAACCAAGAAACCACAAAGCTTGACAACTGCTTCATGTGCCAATATTAGAGTCCAAGTGGCCTGTGGATGATCAAACTTCAGCTTTCTTTATGTGACATTCTTTCTCTCAGGAGGGAAATTAGTCTCTCCAGTAGCTTTACCTCCCTGCTGGCTGATTTACAGTTTGTGGCTGGCATTTGTTTCAAGGAAAGCTATTTGTCACTTCTTTTGTCCATGGCAAAGACCTCTCAGTGTAACACAGCAAGCTTCAAAACTCATTCTGTCAGCTAATTTGCTCAACCTGAAATCTACTCATGCCACCAGCCTGAAAACCCTTCTGTAGACCCTGCAGATTTGCCAGATAAGCCCTGTCAAAACTCACTTAGCAGTTTGGGAGGTTATTGCCATAGCCTCTTGCCAAAGCTCCACTTGGCCAAAACCCCTGACATTACATGTGAAGAATCACATTAGAAAACCAACAGAATGTCACTTATGCCACTACTCAGTTGCTCACACACAGACCCCAGCATTTTATCTCATGTTGTCAAGGAAGCTGAAACTATGGGTAATTTATGCCACTTAAAATCTTCTAAAAGAGCAGTACTTATTGTTTGCAGATGTGATTGCACTCCCCAGCCAAACGATATGCTGGGCACACCTGAGACTTTTCACATTAATCCAGGAAGATGTTTAAGCAGTTCTTAAAAAGGCATACAGGATCCCATGAAGGGAATAAAGTTTTCCTGCATATCATCTCATTCAATCATTTTTAAGTTGCCACAATTCCACACAGACCATGGGTTGCACAAGGTGTAGGACAGAGGAATATTAAAATGTGAAGCAATGGCTGCAAAAAATCTTGAAGGGTTTGCTCTTTGCTGTTGGAAAAGTGTTAGGAAGGGCTAGAGTATAAAGTTTATATTCCAGGAACACTTCAAACAGGAATGACAGTAAATGTGAAGATATCTTCACAGGCTGCTTGAAGGTGTCCATGGTAAATTAATAATGTGTTAGTTCAACCTCAGACACCCTCAAGATGAAAACTGAACAGACTATAGAATCTATTAAAGGTCCACTAGTCTTACAGGTAATCAGAAGTTCTTTTATTTGAGCTCTAATAAAAAGCAGAAATTTTTTATTATAGTGTTTTCCGTTTTCATTTATGCTGCAATTACAGATGTGAGCACAGCTCCAAATGCTGTGATCACAATTTGCATGTCAGGTCTACTAAAACGTTGCTGTCCCTGGCCCATGCTGCACAGCAAGGCCACCCCTCAACATGGCAGCAATGCCACTGGCAGCAGAGAAGCTGCCAGGTTTGCTGAAATCTTTGGAGACTGCAGCACAAATACGTGGAAACCCCTTTCTGAGGTATCCTCTGCATTACTTTCACATCCTGTTCTCATACCGTATACTAAAAAGCAAGTATGCTAACTGCATAGCTGAATAAGATATATACCCCTTTTATCTTCCTGCCTTTCTACTCTCAATTAATCATCTTCTATCAGAGAAAAGAAAACAACCAAAACCCAACAACCCCTCTCAGTGGAAATCACATGCATAAATTTCACACGGTTCAGAGTTATAGTTCCCCAAGCAGCTATATTGTGACCACACTGTTCATATATACCAAGGTGTTAACAGCATATACAGCAATGCAAAATACTACTGATGTGGAAAACAGCCAAGACACAGCCATGCAGGACCCATAATTTTCCATATCCGGCCTCCTGACTGTAAAATTAGATTATTCTCTTCCATCTGCCCAGCTCTGAATTACAGCAATTACTGCAACTGGTACCACTTCCATGCTTAGTGGGGAGCATCATCATCACTTTTTTTCTCTTAAAAAGGCACACAACTACTATTTCCCAAGCTTAGTCTCTTCATGTACTTTCCAGTACATCCATAGTGATTTTCAAGTCATCAAACTGCAGTTTCAGCCCAAATGAGAAAGGACCCTAGGGAACTGCAGAGGGTTGTACCCAGACATTTTGCAAAAATCCTATCAATTCACATATTTAACATGATGCTCCTACTATCTCATACTGTTTCAATGTATCTCAATAGAAGTATTTTTCTAAGCAGTTGCAATTTAAATGTCAGTTCTCTCTTTTTAATCCTCCTCCACCAAGCCAATTATAATTACGGTCCTTTCTTTATGAGCTTTTCTAAGAAGCCCTGACATAACCAACTTCTCTTACATGCATTCTTGACACGTATCTTTGGTTGTCTTCTGCTGGCTC
This sequence comes from Platysteira castanea, assembly GCA_013397175.1. Taxonomy (NCBI): domain Eukaryota; kingdom Metazoa; phylum Chordata; class Aves; order Passeriformes; genus Platysteira; species Platysteira castanea. The sequence continues at coordinate 158,393 of VYXC01002363.1, forward strand.
ACTATCCAGCACTCTTCACTTAACTCTACAGCAGGGATTTCTTCCTTTAATACCATTTGATGATGTTGCATATTCCCATTCAGGACCTTGCCATAGCCCAGGCTGTGTCCTAAGTACCTGAGACAGTCAGGGGCCCTCAGCAGCTCCCTGATGCGTTGCTATGACCTTGCTCTGAGCTGCATATATCTAGAACAAGGTGCTCATGATTCCCATACAGTAGATGATTAACATATAGAAATGATTCATGTTTAATTTTTTTAAGATAAAATATCATTATTACAAATTGATTTTGTGTTAAACTTCTAGTTTACCTAATCCCAGCGAGAAACTCCAGGTGGAACTAATATGTAGACTGAGTACACGAAGCTGAGGGAAGAATATTCTTACACCTGAGCATTACCTGAGAATAGGTGAAGTGCGTTTCAAACCAGCAATGTCATGTGCAGTTCCAGCTTTGAGGTAACGTCCTACTGCTGTACCACCACCACGTATCATTCTGCATGCTACCACCCTAACAGGATTATCACAGCTTCCACTAACCCACCATCTGTCTCCTTAGATCCTCACAGGATTTCTTAATGTCACTGTGCAACAGAAACTCACAGAGTTCCTGAATATCACCCATGGATAACAGTTACTCCCATGCACTGGGACTGGGATTTCAAGGACTCCCAAGCACAACAAAAGCAAAGCCACAGGATACACACATAGTCAGCTGTCATAAAAAGCATGTCTTGGGGTGCCTACAGACAAGGATATATCACCTGATCTGCTCCACAGCACTGTGGAACCAAGGCAGGAGCTGGAAAGGAGGACAAAACTGTGAGACAGTTAATCAAATCTGCATGTTTAGATGCCTAAGACTAAAAACAGGCTGTTCACTTGGGCAACCATACTGCTCCTCTACTGGACCTTGGTGCTTCAAACAAATAGTAAGAGAAAGGAAAAAATAATAGAAACACATGCTTTCTTCAGAGAAGGCCATTTCCTTAATATTTAATTCAAAACTGAAAAAGAATATATGGCATTACACCAAATTCTGGGCAACACAGCCATAGCCAAGGACAGCCTTGTGCTGTATTGACTGATATCCAGTATCCCTAAATATATAAATGGGCACCTGCTCAAGAACAGATGACGCCAGGACTCAAGACGTGGTTTTCTAAAGGACATATAACTATCCAAACCTACTGTATTATTTGGGGCTGGAGCTCACATCTCTCCCTAGGAAAAGAGGAAGAGTGTAACAGTAAAACCTTGGGCGTATTTAAGAGAGATTTATTTAAATACTGTTGCATCAATTTCATCTTTCACAGGGAGTCAGTGTTAACGTGGAAATCCGTAAGAGATTTTTCTTACAGGGGAGCATGTGACTTTATTATTGGGATTCTGCAAACTGAGGTTTATTCTCCACTCCAAAATTATAGCTTAAAAATTCAGCACTGCAGTTGAACAAGACATCACTTCCCTTTAAGGAGGCTTCTTCCAACAAGGCTGCCTGCTTATGTTCATCCTCCTTGCCAGCATTTGCTGAAGCAGCAGTGATGCTGGGAGCAGAGATGAGATGTGTCCTCCACCCAAGCACTCTGCATATCAGGCTGTGTCCCTGGCATGAGGAATCTGCAGCTGAAGCCCATGTTTAGAGAGTCGCGGGTGCAAGCACTGCTTGCAGCTCATCAGCCACCCATCTCCACCATGAAAGGGCCTGCATGCACCATTTGAGAGACAAGATGTACAGCAAGATCCCCGCTTTCTCCTGCACCTTCTGTTTGATATGGACACAAAGACGCTGTGCTGCAATTAAGCCCATTTCTTTGAAGGTGAGACCATGCCTCTGCCTGCCTGCACTATTCAGCTGGTACACGAGCTGATGTGCACTCCAGGCATGCCAAACCACTGCTGCCTTTGTTCCACTCAGACAAGACGATGCTTACTCCAGAAGGACTAAAGTACCACTAGTGACAAACTCCCATACACTCTAAAGCCAATTGTGCACCAGAAGCTGGCCCTTTGTTCCATGAAAAGGTCTGCTGAAATAAAATAAATTAACAAAAAGAAAATAAAAGTAAATAACAAATTACAGCAATATCTGTGATTTACTTTAAAAAGGCAGCCAAAATCAGGGAGTTAGGGTATTTGTCAGTGAAGGTTATTTTCTTGCTAAGGAAAGAAAACTCACCACAAAGCCAGCTCCTTTGCTTTTGTATGTCACCTCATTCTTCAAGCCTTCCTCCTTGTTTTTCTTAATACCCCATTCTTGAACAACTAGTAGATTTACTCACAGTCATCTGGCTGGAGCAGCCACAAGTTGCTCCATTGCCTCAACGGTGAACTGAAGCAAAAAGCTATTCAGTCCCAGACTACAGGGTAGCTGCGCTGTGAAATGTCAGCTAAAACATGCCAGGCTACAGTGACAATCGAGATACAAAGGCATGGAGAAACTCTTCCACCCCACTGCCTGCAAAAGCTGCCTATTCTTTGTTTATTGCTTGCAACACTCTCCTATGGTTATCTAAAAAATATCTGTAAACCCCCAGTGCCTGCTGCCAACGGGCCGGGCAGAAATTTCCAAATAGTGCCAAAATGAGCTCCTTCCATTAAACACAGAAAGAGAACTGTCACCTCAGCAGAGTTAGAACCTTACCCACAGTCAGTTCACATCAAGGGGCTCTGAGTGCTGCACTCAACCCCTGGCCTGACATCACTGGGTTCTCAGACTCCCCCCAGACCTCCACTGGCATGGCCAAAGCAGGGGCAGGCTGAGCTGCGAACTGCCCTGCTCCAGGAACAGGATGCTCTTCTGGACCAGATTTTTCCCCTTGAAAATCTGTCTGGGATTTATTTCTGGCTCTATCCATCACATCCACTGATTCCTTTTGCAAGCTGCTACCAGCCACCTTACCCCTCTGTGGTTTTGGTTCCTGCATTACCTTTTAATGCTGCCCTCAAAGGAGTGCAGTTGATGTATCTAAGGTACTGTTTTGTACCAGAAGACAACTACCAGAATAATCATTATGGGGAATTTCTCCTTTATATATGCTTTACTCACATACTATTTACATTTATAATTTAGCTCTAAAGGGCTCCAGGTCACCTATCAAGGAAAAGGGTAGAATCACAGAATACATTATTGTGCTCCTGCAGTTAAGGTGAAATATCCTGTGTTTGTAATGCATCTCTAACATCACATAAACAACCAATGCAAAGGATCTCTAGAACACAGGACTATACTATGACTGCTTGAATACTGAAGGGTTCTTAACCATAAAAGGTATAGCTGTCATTTATAAAATTAACCTTTTTTTAGGATTTCCCACCTTCTAACAAACTATGAGGTCATTCGCGCGATGAGTTACAAAACTATGTCCAGAAATCATACATCTAGTCATAGTGCTGAAACACAAGAGATATTAAAGAAATTCTTCTTTTCAGCTGAACATACATATACACACAGAAACTAAATTATGCTTGAATCCCCGCTGGTAGTCTGATGATAATCTGTTACACAGTTGCAATGAATGCTTATATTTTAAGTTAGCATTTAAATTGGGATATTTTAATTGCAGATAAACACTTAGAAGGGAAAAAACTACCCCCCCAGTCCTTTCATTAGATATTAAGTTTTTTGATGTCAGCAGGCAAGAATGTTTTACAAGCAGGAACATATCTCAGTTTTTGGGACGACAGTCACTCATCTGAAAAAAACAGTTCTACTTGCTAAAGTAAGTTAAAGTGGTTTAAATGAGTACAGAGCTAGGACAAACAGGAAAGACATTTTTTTGTTAAATGTTTATCCTTGTACAATGTGCAATTGTTTTGGGTTCTGGGTTTCTAACATTATCATCAAACCACAAAAATCACAGACATGATTTATTTTTTGTATTAAAAACTCTCAAGATCACATCAGTTCTCACGCAAAACTCAGAAAAATCACTGTATTACTGTGGAGACAACTCACATGTTCCAACTGAATTTACCTATGCTACAGTAGCTAGTGGGCTGGTCAAATCTCGGATGGGGTAAAAATCACATCTGATGAAAAGGACCATTTGATTTCTGCTTTGAAGCAGATTAGCAAAAACTACCCAGCCGAGCATTTGCTTTGCAGCCTTAAGGGCTGGATAAACACAAATGATTTAGACACAGCCAAAAGTGGTGCTTAGCTCAAAAGTATGCTTGGAGCTGGGATTAGTCACCTACGATCCTTATTCACTACCAGGCAAAAATTAGGCACACAAAATCCTGCAGGATTCATAAGAACCAGCACCCCACTTCACCCTTGCCAGCAGACGAGGTAGAGAATGAGACATGATGCGACCCTCTTACTCTCACACAGGCAGGTAACAACCCCCCACTGCATGAACTCTCAGTCAAGCCTTTACAAAAACCCCATAGGGCACCAGTCCTTTTAAATTCCGTGCCCCGGCCTACTACTGCTGTGCTGCATGAGAGACTTCAGAATCCAAGCCCTGCTTTCAGAGAATTTGAATTCCACCATTCCCCTGCCCTGTCTGCAGGGCATGCTGAGGTGGAGGCACTCCTGGAACTGAAACGCAGGTGCTGGGGGGGAGGTATGACCTGCCAAGACCTGGGGGACCTCTGGGCTGGGAGCAAATCATTTGCCACAAGAGCTCACCTGAGGCTGTGGTTGTCATGACAAATGATCCTTTTATTAAATACCAAGGCAAACGGGCATATGAACTTGTAAACTTTAACAGCATGGAACTAATGCAAACCCTCAGGCTGCTATTAATCATGCTTCCATTCCAAATAATTTAAAATTTAACTATTTGGTTTTGTTATTTTCTTTCAGCTAGTGGATATCTGATGAAAGGTGTTCAGCTGGCTGATTAACCATCCCTTTGCTGGCATACCTGTGAGGATCCCAGTAGCACAGGAGAGGTACAGCAGCTACCTCAACAAATATTTGTGTGTACCCGCCAGCATGCAGTAAGGCTCCAGCTACACACCTGAAACACATCCTCCCACCCTTCAGCAGCAGCATGGTAGTTAATACCTCTTAATCTGAGGATTTGCAGCCACTCCAAGAAACCAAAACCTCACTCTCGTAGCTGCTTGCATCCTTATATTATTGACTGTTTGATCCCTGAGATTCTCCTTGGTTTTGCTCTCTAAGGTATTTTGTAGTCTATGGGCTGTAGTCCCAGGCTGACAGGCTAACTGTATGCATTGTACACCCAAATTTCCCAACAAATGTAAATGTCCTGCCTAGTGAATGTCACCTTGTTTCCAGCCACAGAGCAAAGGGCGTCCTCACCTACCCTGCTCCCATTGTCCTGTGCCCCTTTCTCATGCCCCTCTCATTCATTTGCTCTGGGACAGAGACACTCCTTGTCTTTTCAATACACTTTGATATATTAGTTCTTTTTAGAACGAGCTAGACCTTCCCGTTTTTGTCCCAGACTTCTCTTCCTAATGAAAAAAGTATCCACTAAAGGGAGAAGGAAAGTTTTGAGTATCCTCCTGTGGATTCCTATGCCTCCTTGCATGCACAAGAACACCACTGCCTTTATTCACACAGCCCATTCTCACAGGCCGACTACATTACTACATTTAGCAAAATTGCTAAATATCCCCCGAAAAAAAATAAAATCAGAGCTTGCAGCATTGTACACTGACCTTGTCTTACAGCCCAGCAGAGTGGAGCACACCCAAGCCCTACTCCCTGTCCTTGCTCTGCCAATACTCACACACCAAGGTGACCTGACTCACCCACGGGACTGGCCTGCCCTCCTGTTAAAAGATTTGTCCCTCTGGAGAATGAGCTCTTCCCAGAGCTACGTTCACCTTAATCTCCGAGCGCTCAGCCATATGTGCTGACATAGTAGGAGATCTCAAACTTGAGGTGTTACTGATTGTCACCTATATTGTTTTTTCAGGAAACTTGTCACTTGAATATCACAAAGTTAGACCCTGCCCTGCTGTCATTCAGAACCACTTTCACTGTACCAATACCCCAAATGAGTTCAAGAAAGTTTCCCTGGATCACCTCAGTGTGGGAGCTGTCAGTGTGGAGGCAACACCTCTTCTGCTCTGGTGCTTTCAAGCAAGGAATTCACATTTCTGGCCTTGAAGAATTGTTCTTCCTTTATATCCCTAAAGAAAAGAAAGCATGGCTCCTTCCCCACACCTCCTGCCACCCTCCCAACCAAACTCTCTGATTAAACTGCTTGGGTCAGACAGAATTCAAACACTGGACTCTTAACCTAATCCTTGTTACCACAGTGCGAGGGTACCAGCGCAGGCAGGTGAACCCTCCACACCACCCAGGGTCTGAGGTTGGAGCATCCCATCAGCCATTTGGAAAGTGCAGAACAGCTTCCAGCTGCCTGCAACACCATCCTGACATGCGGCAGACTCACCCAAACCTCCTCTTCATGCCTTGTTGAGCTGAGTATTTTTCCAGTAAACAAGGAAACTTCCAACTCAGTGTTACTTTCGTAAGATATCCAGAGAACAAGACTCACAGAAAAAGGTAGCAGCTGCTAAAAAGTCTGTTAAGCAAAGGTATTTAATTTTTCAAGTGCCATTTTATACAAAATGAGATACAGAGTCTACCTTTTCCCCCATTCAAACATCTCAGAGCCAAACCTGGGGACCATTCTACATCAGCATCAAAAATCCTACAAATTTACATTAAAACAATATCTCAATGGGACAAATTAGCTTTTGGATTACTAGCAATATAAATGGCATGGAGAAGCACTAAAAACAAAAACAGGTTATGAATTTTTCAGAAGGACATATTTTTCACATTTTATTAATGGAAAACAAGGTGTATTTCAAGGAAGTACTTCAAAGAGTGCCTTACCCATAAATGTCTGAGTGCCTATTTAGTAAAGTGGAATGTGAATATCTGTGAAATCCAAGTTAAAACATGGGGCTATGGAAAATATACAGCATATCCATGAAGACCAACTCTAAACTTTTACATACCCAAAGAGTTCAGATGTTACTATTTCCAGGTATACATATAGTATACTGTATGCATATATTATACTATCTCCTCCATGGTTTAAGACACCTTCAAAAACATGCTTAGATAGGCTAGAGAAACTAAACAAACAACTCTTCCACTGGAAGAGAGAAGAGTAATTTATTTCTTTTACTGTCTTTTATGACATCTGTTACTGGCAAATAACTTACTATTACACCGTGGTTTTGCCTAAGAGCCCTGATGTGGATGACACCGGTCTTTCATACCACTGAGAATGCATTAACTTCAGGAGAAAAAAAAGCGTCTGCTCTCTTCACCAAATTTAGCAGTCCACAGTTCAATACTCCTCTCACAGAAAATAAAGACACTCTCAATTAATTCCAAAGGGTGAAGGGTTGGTCGTGAAAATCCTAAATATGTTTTACTAATAGAATTCATCTTGTTAATAAGCTGGCATGTGAAACCGTTTTTTCCGGCTGCTGAAAGCAGCTTGTGGTTTGCTTTTATTCTTCTGAACACAATTAGCAAAACACTCCAGCAGCTGAATAGACCCATTCATTTGAACAAATTATCCCCTGGCAGGGTTTGGGGGTTTTTCTTTTTTTTTTTTTCCCTTAAATCTCCTCAAAACTCTCTCCCATCCTTATGCAGTCACCAGACACAAAAGCCTGCCTGACATTAATCTCGCCTGCCTGTGCCTGAAAAAAGACAAGTGAGAAGGACACTGCTGAATAAGTTACATTTTCAGCATCTCAGCTACAAAACTGAATTGCTCCCTTCTCCCAACCTTATCTTAGCTGGTGTGCAATCCTAATTAAAAGGCTGACGTAAGGAATACACACAGGCAAGAGTCTGGCACAGATGCTACGGATGAGATGATAAACTTTATGAGTACAGCTACCTCCCATGTAGCTTTTGTAGTTAACTGTTGGAGCTAGAAAGGCTGCTCTTGAGTGCACCGTTTCTCCCTGCAGAGGGGTGAAAACGTTAAATAAAACAGAGTTCCCCTTTCTAACAGGGAGTACCATCTAGCTGATCTAATTAATCTACATAGCTCAATCTTTCACTGTGATAACTTTACTGGCAAATCAGGCTCCAGTTCCCTTCTCTTGATGCTCATTTTCAGGGTGAAAAAGGCTGTGGGTAGGATAAAAGTCATGCATCCACCTCGTGAACAATGCTGTCATGTAGTTAACACAGCAGAAATATTTGTTTAATTAGTAACATTTTCAGCTTTTAAATGAGAAGTAAAAACAAGCCTTGGGTGGTCTGTAACCTCAGAAGGGCAAATATTCCTGGCTGTAAAATCATCTGAGCTCAGAATACTGGGTTGGACATAAAAAAAACATTTATTGAATCCTAGGCCTGAGTCAGGAACAGAAGGTGCATTAAGAACTTCCAAACTGCATGCTACCACCAATTCATTAAGTGTTCAGCATTATTTAATAAAAATGACTTAAGCATATACTTTAACTGAAACACTGTTTATTCATGAACAGTTTTAACTATAGTATGTGTTGGGAATTATTCACACACCAATTTAGAGACAGTTTTAAATTCTTCCTTCAAGTAATTGCACGCAATTCTCACTGCTGTCTGCCTCAACCAGCCTATAGTTCTGCAAGCAGAGCTTGCCCTGTATTTTGCAATTAAGCCAAGGATCTTAGGTGGTTTATAGAGACCAGGACTCCCTGCTGTTAATCTTGTTAATGCATTAACATTACAAAAGTAAGAAAACTGCCATCATTCGTATAAAAGCATTAAAACAATTCTACTGCATGCTTGAACCCCAAATTTTAATAGATTTTTGAAAAAATTCCTCCTTTTTTGCTTATTTTATCAGAGAAATCCGTCTCCAGGTAGGCACAAAATAGAACGGTCAGGCTTTCTACAAAACTACAGGATGCTTCTTGAAAAAACATGAGACACTGTTGGATGCTGAAATGATGGCTGAGCAGATTTAATGCTTCAACCCACAGTTCTTTGGGTTACATTAACATGACAGTACTGCTTTCACACTCAGGGTGGTGAACAGGCCAACTAACAATATTCGCTAATGGACTCAGGCAGCTGCTGCAGTGAGACATTGCAATGGGACACTGCAGACCGGGGACTTCATCACTGCCCCATCCTGTGCAACCCAAATATTTCTAAGATGCTTTCTCAGAACCTCTCTGCCACTCTTATTTTCAATGCTGTCTAGTTAAAAGGTGCTTAAGGAAGTTTTTTACTTCACAATAAAGACTCCTGAGAAACTGCTTTTTCCACACCTTCCTGCTCACTAATAAGGCACAGGTCCTTCCACCTTCCCCATTTCCACAGGGTAACACCCATGCAGAAACAACAGAAACTTCTGACCTGGGAAAAATGTACCCAAAACACGTTTTTCTCTTTTCTATGTGATTTCACAGCTGGAGATGAAGACAGCCAACACTCTTTGACCTGTTACTCCTCCAAGGGCCGTATGCGTTCTGCATCTGGCAGCGGGACAGCTGCTGCTTTAGGACTTTGCCCTTTCTGTCTCCCTTATCTTTCCTTCTGTCATCTGCTTATTTTCCATTTTTATTATATTCTTTTTTGGTAGATAATAATGCCTTTAGGATTAGTGCTGGCAAGAGGCCAGGACAAAATGGCAGCACTAATGACTTTTGTTAGAGTTAGGGTCACTGTGAGATAATTTAGACCATGGGCCTGGGGCCTCATTTTCCCATGACATTGGAAAAATCCACTCAGAAAAGCAGACACACTGAATGCTTCAAATCCAAACCTCCCTAAGCACCTCCTCTTGGGACACGGCTTGCAGAAAAGAATGAGGACTATATTTCAACGCCCATGGATAGGACTTGAGATGGGCTGAACTATGGATTATCTTTCCACATTGTTTTTGTTTTCAGGAGCAGAATCCAGCAGAGCAAAATCCATCTCTGTCACTTCCCACCCACTCAGCTCAAGGACTTTTCCCTCCCAATCTTCCCTTGGAGGACACAGCCTTGCTTAATGCACACTCAAGCCACTTTTTCCCCAAAAAAAGCACTCTTAATGGGTGCCTACTACCCACAAACTTTTCAGAGGGGAAGGAACTGGCCTTCAGTCTGGCTTTTTATTTTTCCCCATTAGTTTTCAGAATTTTTTTTCCTAATCCTGAAGGCTGCCCCAAAATGCTTCTCCCCTGAACAGGGCAGCAGGACAATCAGTTAAGGGAATATGATGCATCTCTTTCCCACTGTCCAAAGCGGAGAAATATATAATTCATCATAAATGATGCAAAGCAAACTAGAAGGTTAAAGTTCACATGCTGTTAAAGAAGAAACATAGCTAAGGGGTTTTTTTGCTGTACTCAACCAGAGACTCTCTTAGAGACATTTTATTTTAGCATTGTTAGAAGGCTGTGAAAAAGCAGGTAGGGGAGGCTCTGCTGAGATCTATGTAAGTTAAGCATCCATCCAGTAACAGGATGCTCAGCATTTGAAACCAAACCTCCTTCCCACATCGCCATGACCTGTCTCTCCCCTACAGAGTGCTCCAGATCCCAAAGGCTTTCACCCTGAGGCTGCCTGTGAGATAAGGGTTCATGTTTCAGATGGCAGGAAGCTGTGGTAGGTGTACATAGATCACAAGATGTTCTCTGTGACTCAGTAAGAACAGATTGGGAAGGGAGAAGAAAGCCAGGTGGGAAAGGAAGAACAGGAAGAGGAATAGGAGAGGCAGCAGCAGGAGGGGGCCCATGCAACTGCCTGGCCCTAGCAAAGGCTCATAGCTTTGTGTGAAGGAGTGCTTGGAACAAGGCAACGGACTCGGGATCACAGGTGGAAATGGGACACAGAGGGAGGCAGCCCTCAGAGCCAGGCAGAAGGTCAAGGATGAGATGGCAGGAAGCATCTTCACTGCTGCCCTGGGACAGCCAGGAGCACTGGCAGCACACCCAGCAGCCACGGGTGAGGAATGACAACAGAGGACTTCTGGCAGTGGGTGTGCAGCAGCAAGGGAGTCTCCCCAGCAAACACATTAGCCTGCAAAATCTCCCCCATGCTGGCACAGGGGAATTTGCTCTCCCCTGTATCCAGTTCTGCTTGACCAGAACAGGGCTTGTATCTCTGCAGCCCCAGTCAACACTGCACAGGGTTTGCAGTGGGTCCCTATCCTAAAGAAGAGAAAAGCATCCTCTTGCCTGCCTCAAAACTGCTGACAGACAGCATCCTCAGCTCTCAGCAGTATAAGGCTTTTCTTATCTGGAGACATGTCACAGTGCCTAGACTGTGATGAAAAAAAAGCCACAAGACTGCAGATGAATGGAACCTAAGTATTTAAAATCACATTTCTCGCCAGCCACAACCAAAGGAACATAGCAGGTTTTCAAAGGACACAGCTTGCTAAGTGACATCTGCAAAAGGACACATAGAGAGAAAAGGGAGGACTGGCAAAAATTAAAGTCCCATGCCTCCTTCAGAACTCATCCAGCAGCTTCTTCAGAGAGCAGCACCTTGAAATTGTGAGGTGGGGTTTCTCCACTAACCCACAACAAAACACACCAACAAGAGACTATGACTAGATTTTGAAAGCATCACAGGAAAAATATAAACCACTCTTGTGATTCAAATTTAACATTTCAGGTTAAATATTTAAATAAAATACATTCATGTTCTAAGAAGCACAAGTTTTCTAAAGGTAGCCAAAGTTATACAATAAACTGTAGGAAAGTTTATTCATTCTTTTAACTCCACATTCAAGCAGAAGCTGATGCACTAAAGATGGACACAATGCTTAAAGCAAAGAGTTGAGATGGAAGCCCAAGTGGAACCTGGAAAATGAAGGGTTAGCGTTGCTTTCCTGAGTTTCAGGCTCTCATTCCCTACAGCTAAGGACTGACCAAACCCTCTTCAAGCCTCTTTTCATTATAAGCATATTTGGAAAGTTGACACTGCACCATGGAGAAGGCTGACTGTCTGGGCAGTACCTGTATCAGCATGCAGAAATCGCTGCAGGTATGTGCTGCACATTCTTGCTTCCATAGATGATTTTTCTATGAAATTGCCTAATGAACTAGCTTAGCAGTAGCTCAAAAGCTATTTTCAAAGGCATTTTCCTCCTTTTGAAAGGTTAAAAAAAAAGGCATACTTTCCCTCATCCACCTGTGGAAGACAGTGGCATTCCCCAAGGCTTAAAAGAATTTGCAAGGACTCTGTTGATATTTTTGAAAGTTCAAAATAAAAAACCAGCAACAACTTAAATATGCTTTGTTGGGAAATAAGACCATTTTTCTCATCCACATCAGGCATAACTTCATCAGATGCAATATAGATAGTGTAACTTTCTGAGATTGGATTCTAAAAAAAAAACAAACTAATTATTGAGGGAAAACAAAAAAGAAGGCTATATTTATTTGCCTGTTAAAAAAAGAGAAGTGATTGGTGGTAGGTAGAGTGAAAGAGACCTGCCCTTCCCCAGCCTTTCTGCTGATGAACTAGGAGATGAGCACTGGACAATTGGTCAAGGATGGTGGTGCACAAATGTAGTGCACCTAGACAAAGTTTGTTCTTGTAATCTTGTAATTTGCATTATCCACCAAAAAGAAAAAAAAAAAAAAATTAAAAAATATATGTGCAACAGCATGATTTTGCAACTAAGCCAAGGTGATTCTGTCCTGATAAGGTCTCACTGCCCCTTCTGCTTTAATTAGGAGCATGTTTTTGAAGATGCTATGATCTGAAGACTGTCATCAAGTACTTACATAGTCATCCTCATGAAGACCTTGCTTCTGAACAGAACTTTTCACCTCCAGGGAAAACTTCTCAAACTCAGGCTTCACAGTCCTCAGCAGAGTGATGGTTTGAAGGTATGAGTATGCTTTCTTGGCTTCAAGGTCATGTTTGTCTCCTCTTCTCCAGGAGCCATTTCCTAAAGGGGAAAACAAGCATATTTTGAAACTAGGTACCATTATGGGATTCCTTTTTTCACCCAAAAGTCCCCTCTTCTGATCATTGGGGAGATGGTAAAGTACAAAGGAGAACTGACCCTTCTTCAAGGCGTGCAGGAAACTGGGAAGTGAGGAATAGCTGTTAAGAAGTAAACGTGCAAACCAAAGGACAACCTTACTCCCATGCTGTGTTTGCTTATCTTAAAAGGGTGGGATAAATCCTAAGTGTGAGACGGCATCTTGGAGCAAAACACATATGCCAGATCTCAAACGCAGAGATATTTGAGTCAGAAGAAGTAAGGGAGGACTCAAGCACAAAGTTTTTGTTACACATCACTCCCCCTGGACAGTCAGAAAGGCACCAGTGAAGTCAAGAGCATGATCACCACCCTGAATGGGAGGCAGATGGTGCAGCTCTCCCACAGCGGTCAAGGACAAAACCATGCATGCCATGGCTGCCAGACCAGCCCTGCTTTTAATGGAAAAGGAATACACAGAAATAAAACGGAATCCTGCGCCTACGCTGCCTACACGTGTTTTGTGTCACAGCAAGGGAACAATTTAACTCAGACCACCAGTAAAGAAACCACATTTTTAAAAAGCAGGATAGCTGACTGGTTGTTTATTAGCAAAGAAGTCCTTCCGACAAACAGATCCTGGCCTTAGCAGGCCCTGAGATCCTGATCCAAAGCTTCAGGAGGTCACTGGAAAGGTTCATGTTGTTCTGGAGCAAATTTTGTGCTATTTGATGTAAATGATAACTAAAAAAGGCTAGAGGGAACAGTGGTAGCCCTAAGCAGTGAGCATTTAAGTGCTTACAAGTAATTATAAGCTAGACAGTCATTTTATTTTTTGAACAACAGCAACAAACCCCATTATGGCTAAATGAGCCAAGACAAAAACTAATGCTGAACTCCCAAGGTGACCTGGAGGCACACAGGAACCTGAAATCAGAGAGGATGTGGGTATTTAGCTTGGGTTGAGGACAGTGGTGCCATTTGGACCAAGAGAAGCAAGTTATTTGGGAGTAGAGATGTTAAGGGAAATGGAGTCCAGGTATGAAACCCATGGTGCTCCTTGCACAGTGCTTCCCAGCTGCATCAAATGGCTGCAAAAGCAAATTCTTGGACCTGAAGAAGGTAAACAGAGCTTACATTTTGTCCTCCCAGCACCATGGCACTGCTGCTGCCACTTAACTGAAAATCTGCTCTGCTTCCTCGGAGAGCACAAAGGAAGGAGTAAAGGCCCTTCACTTCTCTGAGGGATAAGTCCTTTCTCCTGCAGCTTTTGGGTCCAGAGCAGCTCCTGTCAATCCCAGCACAGGGCAGGAGACACAGGAGTACCTAAGCATTTTCACCTCTCTTTTCCACCCCAGGAAAGGCTCATTTACCACAGCTCAGCACCACCTAGGACTGTAATCTTCAGACATACAATGAACTTCGCTTTTTTTTTTTTTAAGTGATTTAACTTTTTTAGGAAGAAACTGTAGATACACATGCTTTGGTTTAGGGATTTATTTCCCAATACAAGGTCAGAATCACTTACACAGAACCCTGCTCATCACAGCCAATGGAGACACTGGAGAGCAGCTAACATCCCACTGTCTGGTTTTGCCACTCTTCCCTTCAGTGCCTGCACCTGTCCTCTTTACTGCTTTCAAATGGAGACAAATCTAGCAGCTGTAAGCAAGCACATCTTGCTACCTTCCCCAAAAGACAGTACACACCCTGCAGGAGCCTCAAAGCTGAGAAGTTGCTGCCCCAGCTGGGCAGCTGCATTTTAGAGGTGCAGGATTCAAGAAGTATAGCAGAGACTACAGCACAGAGGGCTTTGCTATAGCCCTGCATTTGCAAATGGAAACAGATAAAAAGCATGAGATTACAGACATTAAAAAAGAAACAAACAAAAAAAAAAGAAGGCAATGCTGGTAGAATGCAACTTTCTGTCCCAGAGACTATAAATGTTTCTTCCTTAAATCCTGACACTGGGACTGGGGAAGGTTCACTTGCATAATAGCGTTCCTAGAATAATTTTCATATTTAAATTCCTTCATGGATTGTTTTGTGGGAGGTCATCTTGTTACAATACTTGTGTACAATTATTGCAGTCTTGGCATTTAATAAGCCTGTTTTTCTGAAAAATTAGAAATATTCAGAACAGAGGGCAACAACAAACTGCAATAAAGTCATCTGAACACAATAACAGTGCCAATTGCCCAATCACACCCACTCCTAGGTTTTATGAAGTACAAATCCTAGTATCTCCAGGCACTGGGAACAAGGGTTTTTGGGGGAATTTCTCTACACTTCTATTGTGTTTGCTTTTTACACGCAATGACCATCTGCATGAAAGTCAACTTCTGATGCACAGTCATTTCACTTTACATGGGAAACACACCCACAAGCAGAAAAATCTGTTTAAAAGAAATGTCAGAAAAATGCCAGATTCTAACTACACTACATCAGAAGTTAGACAGTTTCCATTAATCTCTCAGAAAAGCTACAGGAAGACTGGACTACTCGTGATGCAAAGGAGGGTGGTGATGAGGCTCACACATTGGTTTTCATCTTGTTCTACAACTTCCTATTTTAGATACTTGGGTGATTTCCCTCTTACCTGAAAAACTTTTAGCATCCTTTAGTAAATCTTGATAATATATGTAGCAGTATCTGTACTGCTGTACATATCTAGATCTCTGAATTTATAAAGTTGCATACCTTCATTATTCAATGTCACAGCACTGTTTACAGTGAAATAATCTCAGAGGTAAGAGATGGGTAACAGAAACTTTATGCAAAAGAACTTCTGATTAACAGATTAATTTTAAAAATTACCCTTTTTTCAATTCAGTTGTTTCTGTTGGTCAGCCTTTGCAACTTAAATAAAGTAAACCCCCAAACTTTTCCTTTTTCTCAGCTTCCACTTGGTTTTCAACTTGAAATGAATTTGTTATTGTAGTGGATTAGTTAAAGCAGTCTGCAGGGAGGAAATTATTTTCTCCTACATCTGCAAAAGAAGCTGCTCCTTTCAAGAGCCATGTTACACCTCAAGAAAACTTGCCCCAGCTTCAGCCATCTGATGTTTGAGCTCAGCAAATGCATTGCTCCAATATTACTTTGAATTTAAGTGAGACAGCTGCACCAGTTGAGAGCAGGTATAGCCTCTACTATGCACTGGTGTAACATGCAGTTACAATTATATTTTGGCATATAGGTATATTATACATATTTCAAAAAGAAAATGCATTTAATTTACATTTTGAAGTCGTGTTTTAGTTTGACAAAAATAACCCCTTTTACTTAGGGATAAAAACAGCCACTTTTATTCACTCTGCCCTAGAAAATTCGGACTGCCTGTGTCCCACACAGTGCTTTCCCTTTAACACAGCATGGCTGAATATTTCTGCAGACAGAGTCTGTGATCAAAAGATACATAAATTAGATGTGTGGATACCCCAGTACAGAGATGATTTCCGGAAACCCAAACCTTGCAGCTGCCCACGGTGCTGGCTGTTGCTAATCACTCCTTCCAGCCATCTGCTCAGACCACAGGTCACCAGGCTGCCAGGAATGCCCCTGCCCTGAGAGCTGGCAGTCACACGGCTGGGGATGGTGTAAGTCACCTAGACCTGAGCACACACTCTGCAGAACGGGGTACCCACACCATAACCAATGTCTCTGTCTGGTGCTACTTCCCTGAAAAGGACTTAAATAACTTCTGCTGTAGCATATTTGGCATCTTGTGACTCACCCAGTAGCAGCTATAGCCACAAGGTCTGTTTTATTTCCTGCAACAACAGAGCCCAAGTAGAAGATAACTGCAACAACAGAGAGAGACAGTGGTGTTTTCTGGGACTCAGTGCTGCGTGTTTTGAGGCTAACAAATCTAAAAATACTATCAAGCTTACAAAAGACTTTGCAACACACTTGGGCAAGAAAAACATTACCATATGATGAGCTGTTGAAGAGTTCAATATTGAAGAAAGCATAGTCCCCATTGGTCATTCCTTGCCGATGAGCAGCCAACATGATGTTCCTGATAGTGTCACCGCTGGCACACATGATCACAACTGGAAGAAAATGAGAAACATAGATAAGAAGCAGCTCAAGAACTTCAGAGAACAGCCTTTGAAGCAATAATGCCGCCACAGACAGTAACCCCAGCTGTCTTCCCAGTCTTGCAACAAACATGAAAACACAGATTGCAAACAAAGATGATTTCCCAAAGAGCTGACAAGACAGGTAGTGAACACAGAGAGGCTTCCTCTTCCCTCGTCTCCTCTGAAGATAATTAAATAGAGCCTCTGGGTTTTTTACCCATGCAAAATATATGTTCTGGTTCCAAATTTCTTTAGCTGCATGTGTTCGTAGACTAGACCACAACCACAAGCCTCTGTTTTTATTTCTAAGTGGACATAAGACAAAGATGGAGATACCATGACTTTACCATTTCAATTTGCATTCCATTGAAGAGTTTGATGCAGACTGAACTTGCCTACACCTCAGCTACCTAATATTTAGGTATCTGGCCTAGATTTTGTTGCCTCTCTGCACTTAAGGGAGAGCACCACCTGTGCAGCAGAGATAGAGGTATGAATCTTTCCAGAACATGACTTCCTCTCCAGAGACCATACAATAAGCCTAGGCAACAACCTTTGATGGGATGCTTAATATTAGTAAATGGAAAAATCAAGCACCCTTTTATAAGCATGAAAATTAAAGGTGGGTACAAACACCACAGAGCCCCATTTATCATGGGCCAGTAGCTAAGCAGAGGCTCTGTTGCTACGATGAGACCTACAAGCCCAGATATGTGCTCTGTGTGGGCACCGTGATTCACATTGTGATGATTGTGGTTGATAGGTCTCCTCCCAGAGCTGCTCTCTCCCCTTGTTATTCCTTCCTTCTACAAAAGGAAAGCAGAAGCTTGGGTGAGGTCTTCAACAACAGGGAGAGAACTCTCACACACAGCAAGTTATACTACAAGCTTTTATATAGGTTCAGAAGTCTACAGGTATGAAGCTACTGATATCAGAAGGCGCAGTGAAGTATTTTATCAGTCTGTGCTTTGGGACTGCATGCTACAGCAGAGGCACAAGCGATGCTGTTAGGATGATGATTCAAAACCAACTGCACGCACGTTTCCAAGAACGCCGTCACGCATGGCAGGACTCAAAAGCTACAATAATGTACGCAAATATTTTCAACCCAACAATAAAAACGAATAAAAACCGCATTCGGCTCTTCTGGGTGGAAGTGTTTTCTATTATAAGAAATGAAAACGCCAAACAGGCCAAATCTTTTCGCACACAATGAATCTTCTCCCATCGCCTTTCTGGTTGGATGCCATCACAGGCATAAACCTCCAGATGTGCCGCTGGGGTGAGTCATGTTCCGTACAACCCCACGCTTCAGGAGAGTTATACCATGCATAGCTCTGTCCTACTGATTATGGCAGAGTAATATAATAATTTCCAGAGCAACAGAGCCAGACATATTTCATGACCATTGTGAAGTATATTAGCATGAAGGAAAAGAAGAAGAAAAAAATTTTCTTACAATAAAATTTGGACCAAATCTTTTCCAGATGCACATCAGGAATTAATTTGTCTCACTGTTTTTAATTTCAGTATAGGTGAGAGATTTCCTTTTGAAATGTTTCCTTGCTGCCCTCCCAATTCTTCCTGGACTTTGCTTTGTAATTCACTTCTATCATAAAACTGTAATCTGTAGATGGAATCAAAGAGATTCCCACAACACCAGTAAAAGACTTTGAGCAAAAGGAATTAAAGAAAGAGTGTGTGTGGGGAACTACTTTAACATACATTAAATCATATTTTGTAAGCCTCTAAAGGAATGTAAGGGAAGTAATATTAACTGTTTGGAAGGGGTTTCTAACCCAGCAGGAAAGCAAAGATTCCATATTTCAAGATTCTGAAGCAAATAAGCTATGGATTTGTTTCTCACAATCTTCCAAAAATGTAAATTATGTGTTTAATCTGCATCTGTACCTTACTATTGTGTACATACACATGGGTACGTGCAAATCCATACAAAATGTTCTCCCTCCGCCATAATACACACAGACCACAGCAATTCTAATACTAATATGCTGAATTTATTGACCAGGATTATTGACTCATCCTGCAAATACTTTAGAGTTTAATTCCAGTGAAAAGAGCAAGTGTTCCCTTTGCTACACACATCCCTTGGACTACATGCTTATACATTTAAGCACGGGCCTGCATTTGTGAACCTTACAGTAAACCTGAGCCTATAGCATGAAGTCTGCAGCAGGCAGATCTGAGCCTTTAAGGGAGCTTGAATTACTAATGAAGTTAATTGTAGACAAGCACTTCACTTTTGTTATCATATTTTTCATCTTTTTTTTTTTTGTGGCTCCAAGACTTCAGTCATTTCACGTGGCTTCAGGGACTGCACATACAGCCCCTGGTACACAGGCGTGCATGGTTGAGTGTGCCTCTTCCTCCTAGGCATCTGAGGGCTCAGCGCAGACCCCCAGCCAGCAGCAACCTAACCCCTGGGGCCAGCCTCTGTCCTGGTTCCCACAGGACAGCTGGTGGGGCACTTTCTGTCCCAGCTCTGGGAGACTTTAGAGCAAGAATCCTGTATCTGCTTGAAAGCCCACTCCCAGTCAGGGAGTTCAGTGAAGCCAGACCATTCAGGTGGGACCTCTAACATCAGCAGTCTTTGAAAACTAGAGAGGGTGAAGGCTTAGAGCCAAGGACAGTGTCACAGCAGGTGTGACACAGCAGTTTTTAAAAACTGGAAACCAAGCAAGTGGAAAACATTTCTTGAAAGTGCTCTGGACAGTCTGCTGCTGTTGCCCATAAGCCCTGCTGTCTTGCTGGAGGGGATCTCCAGTGAGCCCCCCCAAGAAATAAAGACCTTGACTGCTCTTCAGACCTCATCTGGTGCAGCTCACACATGATGTACAGCTCTTAAAATATTGTGGTAACCTGAAAGATGCCACGAGCAGCAGGGCCAAAGGAATGTGCCAGGTGAATCCTGCAGCCAGTCTTTAAGGTCAGAAAGGCGTAAGTGGAAGCTGAAGGGCCCCACTTGAGTGGCAGGAGTCAGAGGACAAATGAAGAGGTGAGATGGAAGGAAGGATCCCACAGGGCACAGTGGGGAGGAAGAAGAGGGCTGCTTCTGTTCAGTCATTTGCAAGTCACAGAATTATGAAAGATCAAATGTCTCAGCTTAGCAAAGCATTTCAGACCAGGCTGAAAGCAAGCTGTCTTCCTTGACTGTCAGCATGGTGTGAAGAGTGGGGCTGGGGTGAACACTTCTCTTTTCCTGCTGCAAGCATGCTGTTATGCTCTCAGCATCAGGAAAGCCACACACACACACACTTGACAAGCGTCTTTCCCCACATTGTGGTTTCCTCCAGCACTGACACATTTATTTCCCTCCATTCATTATATTTCCCCAAATGGTACTTACAAGGAAAGCTCTATTTTAAACACCTGCTCCAGTGAATAGGGAATTAAAAAGCCCTATACCGTTCAACCTCAATTATCTCACACACCCCTGCACGTGTTAATGATTTCACAGCAGCATA
Source organism: Platysteira castanea (assembly GCA_013397175.1). Taxonomy (NCBI): domain Eukaryota; kingdom Metazoa; phylum Chordata; class Aves; order Passeriformes; genus Platysteira; species Platysteira castanea. The sequence goes on from VYXC01002363.1 coordinate 178,849, forward strand.
ACACCAGCAGTGCAAGGCTGCTCCACCCACAGCCTTCAGCACCTTAATAGCAGTTCTGCCAGGCACACACAGCGTGATCTTTATCTGCCCAGTTCTGATACTATTTTAACATTCTACAACAAGATATGTAAAAATTGTACACAGGGATTTGTACATCTATGGCTTTCTTGGAAAATACTTAAGAACTTTAACTTCACCCTGCAGTTCACTCCTGGAATACATCTTTCTTTTTGCATTAACTTACAGGGAAGCCTGTGCCTGGTAAAATCCTCGAACACAAAAAGTCTTTCTGATAGGCCCATACATCCACACATTGCTAGGCAAGATCTCACTTTAAAGCACATCTAACTACAAAACTGCATGTTCCAAAGCACTTTGCTTTGCTGCTCCATGATGCAAAGTCAATTCATTTAGCCCAGAAATGACTGCCCCAGATGTTCTACAAGCCACTTATGTCCACGGTATCTTGCTAACTGTTGGTGACAACATCACAGCACGCACTCAGGTGTTTCACATGCACACATCCCCTGAAATTCCCATTTCCCCNCAGCGCGCCCGCCGACAGCATCGGCACGTCCCAGTGCGCGGCCAGCCGCGCCACCGGCGCCGCCGCGTACTCGCACACCGGCCCCAGCAGCAGGTCGGGGCGGCGGCGCTGCAAAGCGACCATGTCCACCAGGCTGAACAGGGCGNTAAATGCATCTGTTATTTACGAGGTACTCGACGGGGCTTCCAATGGCAGAAGCGAGGAAAAGGTCTCCCGCTGAAAGACACAGCGGGCTGAGAGGAAAACATCTTTGCTTAGTCCCTGAACTTAAAAGTGTCACTGCAAAAATGTCAGAGAGTAAGCAACAGATTTGCTGCCTTGCAGACGTGGGTAATTTTGGGTAAACCAGACCTCCAGCAGAAAGCTGATTTCCCACCACGCCACAAAGCCCTCCGAGAGCGGACCCCGAGGGAAGCCGCCCTCTCCGCCGTCGGAAGGCAAAACTCTACTGAACTTCTGTCGGCAAAGCTTTCACTCCGGGCTACTGTTCCCATCTGCTGGGCCATGCCTGGCCCAGGGCTGCCGTCGCAGCACCGCAGTGGGTTTCCCCACGGGCGGGGACGAGCCCTGACTCTTCCCGTCCCGGAGATCCTTCCCTCCCCGGGATTCCCACCGCCCCAGCCGCCTCCAAACGCCATGGAGGAGCCCGGCCGGGCACGCCGCCGCCACTCACCCCTCTCGCCCGTCTGGAGGGCGCGGACGACGTCGTCGATGTCGAGGTGCCGGCTGGTCTCGTCGAAGCTGTGCACGGCCATGTGGAAGGCCTCCTCCTGGAAGACCACATGGACGCCCTCCATGGCGAAGTAGCAGCTGCGCTCGGGGTTGCTGTCGCTGTAGAGCAGCGTGGCCCGGTTCCACTGGTGGTGGCGGAAGAGGGCCAGCAGCATCTCGCCCATCTTGGCGTAGGCGGGCGCGACGCGGGTGAGGTGCGAGTACTCGCCGCCCTTGGCGCCGAAG
>VYXC01002365.1:0-71835 GCA_013397175.1 Platysteira castanea
TGCAAACAAAACCACTATACATGGACTTGATGGGTGCAGTCCCCCAGCCCTGCCCCACCACCCAGAGCCTGCCCAGAGGGTGGGAGGGAGGTGCCAGCCCCTGTGAGACTGTGTGAGGCTGGTCCCTCACAGGGGACAGGGGACTTGCCCAAGAAAATGACTGCCAGTGTACCTGTCTGCTGTCACACAGTGCTGTTTGTCCTGCTTCTTTAAATAATCTTAAAATCTTGGTTGAAAACGCCTCTGGAGCAGGGAAGACGTGTTGCTATTTGTAACAGGAATGTGGCTGGGGCTAAGAGAGACCTGGGCTGCTTTTACCACTGTGGGGTTGTAGCTGGTGTTACGGACAGCAGACGGCAGGTTTGCTCTGTGCTCGGACAGTGGACATTAACTGGGGATCTCCCACCGAGTTACAGCCTCCCTCTGCCAGGGAAACCTCTCCCTTGGCATGGCCTCTCTTGGGAAATGATGGCTTTAGCTGCTAGAGTGGGAAGGAAATGCCTTGTGTTGGTTTCTAGCAGTTGAAATGGCCAAATTCTGCATGTAAGGAAAAATCAGAAATGCCTTTTTCCCAAGACTTTCAGCACGTTCTGATGCACAGCCCTGCAATGACAGAAACACAGGGCACCCCTGGGCTCACTCAAACTGTGTGCCATGAGTGCTGCCAGAGGCCTTTGGCTCACTGATAAGCTGCTTATCTTCAAACCATCCATTTTTTATTTTACGCTGAATAAATACTCCTCTGTGCTGGCTAATAAAGTTGTCTCTTTGGGCAAAAGAATGACTCGAGTTCAACCTTAGCTGTTAAGTCATTCTTTATCTCTTTTTAACAGCGTGCATATGATCATACACTCCTTTAAATCTTCCTGAGAGAGAGTGGCAGTATCCAAACACATGGTCACCAGCTGCAGCCAGCAGTTAAAACATCACACCCACGGTCTCTTCAGGTGCAGATGAAATCCAGATGCCCAAACACTTGAGTTCTCCACAAGGGAAATGCTAAATGGTGCATAAAAACAGTTCTATCTTGGCATTTAATGCTATGGATATATTCAGATTATTTTTGCTAGCCTTTTTTTTTTTTTTAAGGATGTTGTTTTACCATTCTGGATAATTTAAAAACGCCAACATTACTGAAATGCATCTGCTGAAGGAGGATGTTTGCTTCATCTTGAAATGGCCTGATGTTTCGGGAAATGTTTCGGGCCTCACAGGAGTCCCAAGGCGGAGATGTGAGTGTGAGAAGCTTCTAGGAATGTGGAGCTCTTTGCTGCTTTTTCCTAGCACAGCTTTATTTTTAGCATGCCTCATGTTTAAGGACCGTGTCTGGGAAACAACAGGAGGTACTTTAACTCCTTTCTGTGAACAGCCTGACTGTTCATTCTTAATTTTTTTTTTTTGGCTTTATGAAACAGATTTTCCTCTTTACAGCTGCGATAGCTCCGTGAAATTGTAGGTGATGGCTGCAGACTCTTCGAGTTAAAAGTGAAATGAAGCAGGACGGATCTGTGCTCTGAGAGGCATCAAACCTGAAGCTCATCCTGCGCTTGCTGTCCCCACATGGGAGGTGCCAGCTGTCCCCAGCAGGCGTGTGTGGGACAGGCAGCAGCATGTGCCCAGTGCCCAGCCCTGCCCCAGCCCTGCCCGCAGCACAGGGGAGAGCACACCTGGAGAAAAGCTGCCGTGGGAGGGGCAGGACAGCCACGGCCACAGTGCCTCGATGGCTCCTTCCTGCCCTCTTCAAACTCACACGACCTTTTCTCATCAGCAGAGGGATAACTACACTTCCCTGGGATCAGGCTCACAGCAGAGCTCTGCAGGAGGCACAAAATGCATTTTGCTGCTTTTAGAATCAAAAAGCTCTGGGTTTTGTTGGCATAACTACAGTGGGAGGTGACACTAAAGGGATTATGCATTTAGTGTCCCAAAATGAACTGAAATGAGCATAATATTGTTACTTTTCTGTCTCAGTCCCAGCTTCTCATGGTGCTTTTCCCTTCCTCTGAGCAGCAGCCATGTCCAAAGGCTATGTGATGTCCCCAGCTCCCATGGCCCTGCCAAGGAGCTCTGCTTTGCCCCTATAGAGTTCAGCTTGTCCCTGTGTCCCCCCACGCAGCTCACTGGGCACTGAGGTGGAAAACAGCCTCTTCCATATGTGTGTCTGCCATTGGGCTTCAGATGGCCATTTATGTAATTTTTTAAAACCTAAATGCCTTCGTCATGTTAAGTCTCATCCTTGTGAAAGTGTAATTCCCTGAGATGCATCCTGGATGTGGCCACGGATGTGTCACCCTGTACAGCTTCCTGCCCTGAGCATTGCCCAAGGGAGAAGTCAGGGAGGAGTGGGGAATGGCTTCTTGCATGGCCTGGACACTCCTGCAGTGATAGCTGGGGACTGCATTTGTCCCATCCCAAAGAACTTTCTGTAACGGAAGCATATACTTAATGCTTTCTCCTCATCCTGATACTAACTTCAGGTGTTCCAGAAAAAAAAAATCAGTCCTGCATGTCAGTTTGTTTCATCAAATGCATTATGTGTGGCTGAGAGCTACCAGGTGTGCTCTGCAGGTCTCTGAGGAGGGGTTCTGGTCCCCCAGGACTCTGAGGAGGGGATGCTCAGTGCTGCAGCTCACAGCTCAGAGCAGCCACCATGCCTGTCAGCCCTGGGTTTCCTTCCTCTGGGGGACATTAATTAAGTTGTCTTAATCAGGATGCAGGCTTGCAGCACCAGTCCACAACATAAGGAATCAGCTTTAGAGACTCCCAGGGTGCTCTCAGACCTCTCCAGGATGCAGGATGTGCTTGGTGAGGAGCATCCCTCCAGCTGTGGGGCCTGGTGATGTACCAGCTGAGGTAGGGGTAAGCGTGTCAGTGACACGTGTGCGTCAGTGACACGTGTGTGTGGCAGTGACACATGTGTGTGGCAGTGATGTGTGTGTGTCAGTGACAGGTGTGTGTCAGTGACAGGTGTGTGTCAGTGACGTGTGTGTGGCAGTGACACGTGTGTGTGGCAGTGATGTGTGTGTGTCAGTGACAGGTGTGTGTCAGTGACGTGTGTGTGGCAGTGAGACGTGTGTGTGTCAGTGACGTGTGAGTGTCAGTGACAGGTGTGTGATGTGTGTGGCAGTGACGTGTATGTGTGGCAGTGACAGGTGTGTGGTGACACGTGTGTGTTACTGACGTGTGTGTCAGTGATGTGTGCATCAGTGACAGGTGTGTGGCAGTGACAGGTGTGTGTGTGTGTCAGTGATGTGTGCATGGCAGTGACGTGTGTGTAGCAGTGACGCGTGTGGCAGTGACGTGTGTGTGTGGCAGTGATNTGACACATGTGGTTGTGACACGTGTATGTTACTGACGTGTGCATCAGTGACGTGTGTGTGGCAGTTACACGTGTGTATTACTGACGTGTGTGTCATTGACAGGTGTGTGTAGCAGTGACATGTGTGTGTCAGTAACGTGTGTGTGGCAGTGACACATGTGTGTCAATGACATCTGTGCATCAGTGACGTGTGTGTGGCAGTGACACTTGTGTGTGGCAGTGACGTGTGTCAGNGTGACACGTGTGTGTTACTGACGTGTGTGTCAGTGATGTGTGCATGGCAGTGACGTGTGTATGGCAGTGACGTGTGTGGCAGGGACACATGTGGTAGTGACACGTGTATGTTACTGACGTGTGCATCAGTGACGTGTGTGTGGCAGTTACACGTGTGTATTACTGACGTGTGTGTCATTGACAGGTGTGTGTAGCAGTGACATGTGTGTGTCAGTAACGTGTGTGTGGCAGTGACACATGTGTGTCAATGACATCTGTGCATCAGTGACGTGTGTGTGGCAGTGACACTTGTGTGTGGCAGTGACGTGTGTCAGTGACGTGTGTCAGTAATGTGTGTGTGGTAGTGACAGGTGTGTGACAGTAATGTGTGTGTCAGCAACAGGTGCGTGTCAGTGACCTGTGTGTGTCAGTGACAGGTGTGTGTGTCAGTGACGTGTGTGTGTCAATGGCACGTGTGTGCTGGAGCAGCCTGGGAAGGGTGCTGTGTGCTGAACTCCCCTCAGTACATGCCACAGGAGCTCATTCCTGTGAGGTGCTGCCCCACTCCTGCTGCCCGTGCTGGCGGTGCTGGATGTGTGACATGTTAACACCAGCTGCCGCCTGCAACCACCTGCCGTTCAAGTCACCTCCCCATCGATTTCTTTTCTTTTCCAGGACTGATTTTGCCAAAGAGCTTCACCAGTGCTGACTTAGGAGTCAGGTGTTTGCTTTTTGTACGTACATACTTCCATTGTAAAGATGTTTCATTCTCACATCTCAGATGGGGAGGAAAGCGAAATTCAATGGTTGCATGTGCTTGGAAGAACATACTTGTGTGGGCCCTGTTTCCAGGCATGTAACTGAACAGGTAACTTCCAGAGGATTTTTTATATCTCCGTGGCTGCTTAGAGGGTGGACAGCACAAGAAAGAAGTGCCTTTGGAGCAGGATTTCTCTGTGGAGAGTGTTTAATCCAAGTCCTTTTCAAACAGAGCGGTATCTGCACAAAACGATCACTCAGGTAAATCCCCTAACGCAGGAGAAACATCCTATTCTGCTTCTAGACGGGGCTGCTCTGTTCAAAATGAATCAAAATAAAAATCCCAAGCCCAACCAAACCCACCCCATGTAATTAAGAGCTGTGCGCAGACGGTTGACGCAGGGGCTGGGAATGCAGAGGTGCAGAGCTCCCGGGATGTGCGTGGCCTCGCTCCTTATTTATCCTCCCTGTCGGAGGGAACAGCTGTGTGTGCGGGAGGTGCGAGCCGAGCCTCGGCTGGGCTGTGCTGCGTGCTGGGACCCTGCCGGGGGCTGCTGCCCTGGCCTCCGCTTCCTGCTCCCGCCAGCGCCATGCTCGGGAGCTCCCTGCAGCCTTCTCCTGGGCAGAAGCTTTTCCAGTCCAGCTCAAGAGGCAGAAGCTGAGGGAATGGATTTGCTCTGGCCCTGACCTGTGGCTCCCGTGCGAGGGCTGGGGTGCGGTGAGGATGAGGATGGCGGCGCGGGGCAGGCCCCACCTCAGGAGGTGCCTCAGCGCCCACCCCGGGGGCTCCGCCAGCTGGGCCTGGGACGGCCTCTGGAGAACGGCCAGGGAAAAACGCCTCGCAGGTCAGTCCAAGGGCAGCTGCAGTCCCGCTCTGGTGTGAGTCAAGCGTCAGGGCTACGGCCTTGATCAAGGAAGGAAAATACCTTTACTTTTTTTGGCGCTCCTTTAATGCTGCTGCATTTTCTGTCGCACCACAGAGCTGCCTTTGCCCAGGCTGCTTTTTCTCTGGTGGGACCAAGTGGGTATTTTGAGCTGATGATTTGTATGTAGATCTGTGAATATTCAGATTTAGATAGAATTAAATTTTATACTTTTTCTTTAGCTGGAGTTTTGTAGACACTTTAAAACATGATAGTGTCAGTCAGCCACACAGTGCCCAACAACCTCTTCTCAAGGCACCTGAGTCACTTTTAAAGCTTCATTTTTGGTGCTTACAGAAACCTGTGAACTTGAACCTGCGTGGTTTTCCAGGAAGCCTTTCTAGGTTGTCAGAAATAATACTTCTCTCTGTCCAGCCACCTTCCCACAAGCCTTGCTCCCCGAGCTCTCCAGCTGTGCATTAGCACGTGCAGAGGTGAGCGGAGCAGACCCTGGGGCTGCGTGGGGATGGTGAGGGGCTGGGGGTGGCAGGTGTGGGGCTGTGCAGGGACCCCATGGCCAGCACTGGGCACAGGGCCTGAGCTGCTCCTCCTCTCAGGTGCATGGTGCCCAGCAGGGATCTCGCAGCATCCCAGCCAGGGAAAGAGTAATAACTGCTCCAGTTACTGAAAATGGCTTTCTGGATTCTTTTTCTTTCAAGCAGCTGGGTGGGCTGTGCATAGCTCTTTCCACCTGGGGCTTGTGTTCATCTCACGGAGACGGGAGGTTTTGTAGCAGCATTTTGACTCTGGCCAGCTGGGTGTCCCTCCACATCCCTGAGAGAATGTTCAAAATGAGTGAAGGTATTTGCCTTTTCCCTGAGCCCACAGTCACTTTGCTTGTTATAAGCAGACCTTTCAGAGGTGCCAAGGGGCTGGATTGTTATTGTAAACATCCCTGTTCCTCTGTCAAAGCAAGAGCCAAGTTACCCTTTGGGCTGAGGTTGTCTTTCAGTTCACAACTAGGATGGAGCAAAGAGGCTGTCAGATTAACTGGGGACTTTCAGTGGGGGAACAGGACACTGGGAACTGCTTTTGTGTACAAGATCTATGAGCTTTGTGCCTCCAAGGTCCTCAAACCACTTTGAAACCTCTAGATTTAATTCAAGTGTGCTGGCCGTGCCTCTGGGCTTTGTGCTGGGCTGAAGAGCAGCACCAAACCCAGTCACTGCTGGCAGCTGTGGAGCCCATCCCACCAGACCAGCACTACAATTCACTGGAAGCAGTGTGGGTTTCATCCCTTGTTGGGCCAGGATGTGTTGGTCAGAAGGAGCATCAGGCATGGCCATTACTGAGGAGCTGAGTAACACAAGTTCTGCCAGGAGGATGGTCTCTTTATTCTGCAAAACAACAGCCAGAACCCAAATTGCAGCTCTTCACTCCAGGTGGTGTGAATAAGGCTCAGCACCATTAGGGAGCCTTCTGAGCTGGGTGTGAGGAAGCAGCCTGGACATATCTTCATAAGTACAAGGGACAGAGTTGTGGCTGGTATTTGCCACCCTGCACCAGGTGCAAGAGCTGTAATATGGCTGCTGCTTGGTTTGCCACGGACTCTGTGAGGTGACAGGACACCCATATGCTGATGTGATTCGTGTGCTCCAGGTGACTTCCTGGAGGAGCTGGCAAGGGTTGGCTACTTTTTCGACAACAGCTGATCCCATTGCTCCTGGACTGCTGTCCTCAGCTCAAACATCACAGTTCAGGAAAGAAATTGGTCAGGTGGATAATGCTTCCACTGGAGACGGCATAGTAGATCCAGCTGCTGAGTCCCTGTGACTCCTTCTGGCCCCGTGGTGTCCAGCAATGACAGAGGTGAGCAGCAGGAGCCTGTAGTGCTTCTGCACTGGGCTGCCACTGGGGTGGGTGCTGAAACTCTCAGCGCTTGAAGGAGCCTCAGAAGAAGGGCTTTAAAATATACTAAATTTTTATTAAAGGAAATTTATCAAATGCTTATTGAAGGAAAGACAAAATAGTCATGTTTTCCTGGTGCTCCTTCTGGTTCTCTTTCCATCTCTGAAGCCATCATTTGCCCTGGCCCAGATGGCTGCCAGCTGCCCCCCGCCTGCATGGCTTGTGCTCGCTCGCTGCAAGCTGCACACAAATGTACTGCTCTGTCTTTGTAAACAGGCTAAAAATACCGTGGTGCTGCTCCTCGGAGGGCCCGGGAGTTCAGAGAGGCTGGGAAGGAAGCCGGGGTCAGGCAGCCTCCGGGGAGTGGGCGTCACATGAAGGCACAGAGCCACGGGATGGATCCCTCCGGTGCTGCACGAGTGGGGGCTGGCTGGAAAGGGAGACAGCACATCAGCCATGGCACTGGTGTCCTGCTGCCCTGGCCCTGCTGAGCCAGCCGTGCCAGGTCTCCTCAGATCAGCGTTCATGGTGTGCAAGTGCGCGAGATGTGACTTGGAACGCCCCAGGCTTTGTGCTCTCCTTTTGAAGAGGAATTCTTGTCTTTTCTGTACAACAACTGCATGTGCTGGGTTTGGTGGTGCAGGTCCTGCAGAGTGCTGGCTTCTCCAGGCACTGCCACTCCGGTCAGCTGGGCTGACTCTGTCTGCTGGGCCCCGTTGCTGAGGGTGCCGTGTGAGGCTTGTGTCTCCATATCCTCTGGGAAAGGAAGTCAGAAAAGCCTGTTCCTTCAGACATCCTATTTCAGAAGGCATCAGAAGCTAATTTCTGTTCTCACCACACCCATGTACCTCGTTAAGGGATGTGACTATCCTAACCACACCCTGGTCAGAGTGACCAGGACCTGAGTCTGAATGTCCCCCTCCAATGACGCAGAAGCATGTTCCAACCAGAAACCACTGGTTTTGCCAGTGGTAGCAAAATTTAAGTTTGATTTGTATGTGTTGTAGGCATTAAGACCTGGAATATTCTTGTATTTTGCTTCATTAGTGCTTAACCTTGTTAGCTGGTGTGAGGCTGTGCGGCACAGAGTGAATGAGCAAAGAGCACCAGTGCCCTGTCAGGTGTCCTCTGTGTGCTGTGAGTGCTGCAAACACAGAGCAGGGCTCAGCACTGATCTCGTAGCAATGACAGCTGTGGTCTCTGCTGTTGTACCCTATCTGCCTTTTCCATTTCCATCTCTCCACTGCAATGTAAATTTAAGTGTGCCCTGTGTGAGCTGTGGCAGTGGGAGCCAGGGCTGGGCTGTGGGAGCTGCCTGGTGCTGGGCAGCTCAGTCACAAAGAGGGAATTGGTTCAGAGCTGAGTAAGTTCATGTGGTGGGCAATAAACACCTTAAAGCCCAAACACACCACTAGCATCCTCCACCTGCCCACAACCCAAGGCAACTCCAAGCCACTCAGCACTCCGGTGAGCTGGCATGAAGGTGGGTGCTGCCTTCCACACACTCCCTGCCTGGTGTGGCAGGGCCCAACCCCATCACCCTACGGACTATTCACTGTGAGGGAAATTCCAGCCGAGCTCAGCTGCCTCTTCTCCAGACAGAATGAATTCCATAGAGACATTGTTTTAGAGAAAACAACTTCTGCTGTGCAAAAGCGTTTCAGTCTAAAAGAGTTCTGGTGCAAAAGCACTGGATTTAACATGCTTTTCCCATCGCCTCTGGCAAAACTGGAGCAGTGTCAGGGTGGTGTCCACATTGTAGCACTCAGCAGCGTGCTTTGCACTGAGCTCACTCTGCTGGGCCGTGCTCCAGTTCATCGAGGATTTCTCACTGATGTAACCGTAGTGCTTCGAGTACCTCTGTGTGCTCCATTCCTCTCCATCCTGCAGCAGATTTAAACTGCATGTATCCTGTATTCTTGGTGGGACCCATGCCACCCACACCTTTGGCACTGCCAGCCGCGGTGCCTGGGGCAGACCCGGCTGCAGATGCTGATGTGCGATGGCAGTCGGCGAGACTGCTGCTGAATACCGAGGGGGAGAGAAAGGAAGCGGCGTGTCAGAGCCCCGCCGGGATGCGCAGCGCGGCTGGAAGGAGCTGTGACCGAGCTGCTCTTTCCCAGGGAGGATTCTCCACCCCGTCCTGGGTGGGATCTCAGCCGTCCTGCTTAAAGCCGTGCAGATGGGGTTGGAGTTCAGTTGCCCTAGGCAGGACTTGCTTGCTTGCTCGCAGGGACACAGGAGTAACTTCTGCACAGGACAGTGACCCGCTGCAGTTCCCTCTCCCCATGGAAGGTAGGAGGAAGTTTGTTTTCTTTCCTTGGTTACTGTATTTCTTTGAGGTTTTTACACCAGCAATTAAACTATAAAGCAATTAGCCAGAAAACAAGGCATGAACTGGGGAGGGACGGCAAAGGTGTGGGTCTGGCTGTTCCCTCCTGGGATGTGCTGCTTCTATTTGGGCTCACTTAACAGACAATGGAAAGTTTTTCCGTGATGTGTTTTGTTTAGAATTTAGAAGAGAAAATTTAGTTACTAGAAATTTTGAGATCCAACACTTCAGCATCTGCAAGTCCCGCAGTGGGCATTCAGTGGTACAGCACAGCTGTCCCTGGAGAGAGGCAGTGTGGCAGGAGGTCCCTGCCTGGCAAAGGTTTGTCTTCTCGATGGGGAGCAGCCAGCCCTGCTGCTGCCACCCGACTGGCTCCAGCCCTGCTGCTCCCCAGGGATCACCAGGACCCTCAGTGCTCCCACAGGAGTCTTGTCCCTGCGGTGTGGGCACAGCCAGGGCAGGGAACGGCTGTCCCATAGGGACCGAGTAGGGTGGCAGAGCTGGGAAAGCAGCAGTGGGGACACTCTCTGTGGGACAGCATGTCAGGCCTCCAGCATCAGAGGAGGTCACCCTGAGCAATAAAGCCTTTTCCTGAAAAGCAGTAGCAAAAGTGACCTGTTTTCTGGGAGGAAAGAAGGTGAGAGTGGACCCTTGGGGTGGATCTGAGCCTGCAGCAGTGTGTGGCTGCCTGTCACCCAGCACGGGCAGGGGCTGGAGAGGGCAGTGCTGCTGCTCCAGGCCTCTGTGCTCAGTTGTGCTCCCGCGTCCTACTCGTGTCCCCCAGGGTAGTTTCTGTCTCAGCTGGCTCAGCCCCTCAGTTCCTCTCTTGCCTCGCTCCTGCTGCGCCCAGGTCCCTTCGCCAGGGCTGGAGCCCCCTGACAGCAACCCCAGCCCGTGGGAGCTGGAGCCCCATGCTGGGGCAGTCCTGGCATTTCTCTGGCCATCAGCTGGCCAGCCCCAGCTCCTGCCATTGCCAAAGGCTTGCTTTGTAATGCCAAAACAATCCTACAGCAACTCCGACAGCTCTGTAGGAGGGTATTAAGCATCTGCGTGTCAGAAGGTGGCCTTTATTTTATTGCTTCATGTAAAACACTGTGTAATCTCTGGGCAGGAGAGGCAAGGGTTGCAGTGAGTGTTTTCAGAAAGGGAATTAGTGTCATGTTGTCCCTTCCCAGCAGTGCTCCCCTGTCAGACAGACCCTAGGGCCGTGGCTGCCCAGCCTCACCAGCAGCTCTGCTCTTGCATGGATCTGGGAGGACTTTTTGCCAGGACCACAACTGGGAATAGTACTGCAATTCTTGTCCTTTGCCTCTCTATAAAATAAATCAAGCTGAGTTTTCAACCCTCTGTTTGCTGATGCTCTCTGGCCAAGTTTCGAGTCAATTTATTTCTCATTGCTCTGCGTCACCCTGGCAATGCGCCGAGCATGAGAACTGGGGAGAAACACAATTAGTTTGCTGCATTTCAGGCCAGGGCTGAGCATCCATCTGTTGGTACACACAGGTCTCCCAGGCAGTAGTAAAGGTGTACTTTTTAAGGTAGAAAATTGCTTGTGTTTTGGAAATGAGTAAATTGTTGACATAAGCTAGGAGTCATGAGGCAGGAATGGGTTGTGTTGCCAGGTGTTCACCATGAGAGCATTATGCCCTGGAGTGCTGATGCAATGACCAGTGTGGGAAGTGACCAGAGGGGTGCTGGCTGGAGGGCTGGAGGAGCCGAGCCCCAGGGAAGGACCCTCCTGTACCCATGGCTGCTGTGCCATGGGGGCACTGGGCAGGCAGAAGCCACCATCCTCCTGCTCTCCTGTGGGCTCATTCCCTGGTGACAGCTGCTGGCAGAGCCAGTGGGAATGCCAGGCATGAAGCCCAGCCCGAGGTGGGCAGCAGGGCCACCCAGGCCCCAGCAGTACCCACGGGGGCTGTGGGGTGCTGAGGAAACTGCTGGGGTGCTGCAGAGGGTCAGTGGGGCTGCTGGGGTCAGCACCTCTGGCCGGGAGCAAGGGTCTCCCCTGTCCCCAGCACTCACCCTGTGGTCAGAGAGCTGTTAGGCAGTGGGGAGGTGTTTCTGGGAGTGTCCTTGTGTGGATTGCCTTTCCTTTTGATATAAGTTTGTTGTTACAGCTTCTGAAGTTCACTATTTCCAGGGTTCACACTTCCAGGGTTAACGTAACCTGCCAAAAACCTGGCCCTCCAAAAAATCTGACACCTGCCAAAAACTGGTCCAGCAAGCCTTGTGCAGCAGGGGGCTGAGCACAAACACTGCCTGCTGTTCCCATCCCTCCTCCACCTCATCCTGCTTCCCTCAGTGCTCCTGGGAAAAGGCAGGACCTGGAATTGTTGGAAGGAATGCTTGTGTGGGAAGGGAACTTGGCTTCTCTGGTGAATAAATCATATAGAATACGTAACCATTTTGTGCATTAAACAAAGCTTTATGGAAGGCAGATACAAAGGGGAGGCCCTGGTGCCAGCTCAGGAGGTTTCACTGTGGTGCCTGACTTCTTCTGGCACTGGAGCCTGGGCAGCACTTGTGGGTCTCAGCCTGCTTCAGAGACCTGAAGCACCTGAAGCAGAGTTGGTGCTGCCCACCCTGGTTTCAGCTTCCCAGGGCTCTGACACTGCAGACTTTGCTGTTGTTTCCATCGTCCTCCAGGAGTAGGGAATTTGTGGGGAGCAGGCCTGTGGTGGGTGCACAGAGGGTGCTTGTGTGAAGAGGCTGGTGCTCATGGGCTGCACAGCAGCTTCCACTTTCCTGCCCAGTTCTGATCTCTCACACAGGAATGAGGATCTTCTTGAAACATAACCTTTTTTCTCGGTTTTAATCCCCATATTTGGTATCTGTTTGTCCCTTCTTTCACAGAGCAGCCCAGTAATCAGATGACATCCCTGACTCATGCTGCCTGGACATGCATGATGGGGCCTTTCTACTTGTTAGAAAAAGCCTATTGATTTAATTTCTGTATCACTATTCAGCTAATATGGAATGTGTCACTGATGGTGGTGCATGAAATGAAATGCAGGCTGAAAAAAAAGGGTGAAATATTAAGTAAACCTTGCCAAAGGATGGGGCAGAGGTGGAGGTGAATGTGCAGAAAGGGTACAGGGTGCCGTCCCTGCTGCTCCACCTCTCTGGTCGTACAAAGGCTGTGTGCCCCTGGCTTCTGGGAAATGTTGGCAAGGCCACCTGAGCTGGTCAAACACCAGCACTGGGCACTGCTGGGGGACACTGGTTGAAAGCCATGTCAAATACGGCCCAAGGTACACACTAAATGTGGTCCCTGTCACCTGCACACCTCGGCCTGAGCAACGAGCTGTCAAAGATCCTCCCATCCGTACTCACACATACACGCAGCACTCAGGGTTACACCTAAACACAGCTTTAGGTGTACAGAGGCACCTCAAGGCGTGTAGCAGAGCAAAGCAGTCTGGGCTGGCTGTCCGGGAGCTTTGGGAAAGGCCTGTCAGACACGGCTCTCCCTGGGCTCTGGGGTAACTTGCCACTAGATGTCACAGTGTGCTTGGGTTTGCGGGGACCAGGAGTGCCACTTGTGCTGGGGACCCCCAACCAACCCACCCTGAGCAGGGCAAAACTGCTTCCTAAAGTCCCTTTGCTGGATGAAAGCACACAAATAGCATCTTTCTGTCTGTTCTTGTCTTCTAGAGCACTTTGGAAACATTACTAGCTTTCATGTGCCACTCAGCAGCGTCTGAGAGACCAGCAGGTGACTGGAGAGGTTCACATGGTGCCAGCCCATGGGGTGACCCTGGTGGGACCCCTGCCCTGGCAGGTACCCCGTGGCCCTGCTCCCACTGCAGCAAGTGTTGAGCTCTCATTTACATCAGGGATGCAGCAGGAGCTCACTGTCTGCGTCCCAAAGCTCTTGCTCTAAGGGGGACAAGTTTTGCCACTCCACCAGCACAAGGCAAATGGAGGCCAGCACTCGTACAGCTGCCTGGGGCTGACCTCTGCCTAAACCATCCCAAAAGGATATTTATAGGCACGCAGGAAACCATGCCGGACCCTGCACTTCCTCTCCCATCCAAACTGAATCTTTAATCAGTTGGGTAGCACAGGGAGCATTAATTTTGTGTGTTTTTCCATTGAGCATTGTGCTGAGCAGGGGTAGAATATGTATGTGGTCAGCTTTGAGCAGGCTGGTGATGGGATAGGCAAGTCATATTCTGAACTTGTTACAGCTCTGTAAAAAACCTGGTATATTATTAAAAAACTAGGAGAATATTAGAGCGCTAAGCGTTTGCTGAATAACTGAAGCAATGACAGCATTTAAAGCCTCCTGTTTGACGTGGTTTATGTACAGACCAGACTGGCGAGGCCACCCCACCCACTGTGCCCTGGCAGTTCTTGGGTGAAGTGTAGCTGTTGAATTAATGGTGGCATCACTCTGTGGCTCTCATTTGCCACCAAAACCAAGTGTGGCTTTGCCAATCTAAGACTGAACAAACGACACAGCCAGGGATGTACAGTGGGATTTTTTCCCTTGTGTTCTGTGGCATCTCTGATCTTGAGATCAGGGTCTGCCCAGCCTGAGCAGGGATATCGTGCTCTGGACACTGGTCCAGCCTGGTGAGCAGCTCCCCAGGCAGCCTGGTGCTCCCTCGCTGCTCCTGGTGCCCAGCACATTGGGTGGACTCAGATGTGCAGTGAGGGGAAGCAGGGCTGGGCTCCGTGTGTGCATAGGGGAGCCCCTGCCTGTACCCCCGAATGTGGAGAAATGCAAATAGCAGCTGGTGACCTGGCTGTCAGACACCGTGCTGCCCAGGCACCGAGCCGCGTGTGCTCCCTGCCACAGACAAGATGGATGGGCTATCCCTGCAAGCCACTCGCTATTAATTTTCACCACATGAATCTTACTGACCACATTATTGCTTTCCTTTGCCTGGGATTGCCTTTCTCCCCTTCCTTGGCACCACTCCAGAATATCTACAAATCTTACTTGGTCACAGTTGGTGACTGTGCCTTAATTTCAGGAGTCTCCTGAAATACTCCGTGTGCTGCTCTTTCCTCAGAGAACGAGAGCTGAGCACACTGTCATTCCCACCCACCAGCAGTAGCCATCACAGCAGAAGGTGCTTGAGCAGAGCCAGGTGCTCCCTTGGAGAGGAAGGATTTGCTGTATTGCAGGGCTGGAGCCCAGTTCCAGCTCTGGGGAAGTGGTGTAGCCTCACAGCATCGCCACAACCTGGCTCCTGCTCCAAGCAGCCAGTGCCAGGTGAGGCCACCTGCCCAAGCTCCAAAGACACCCTGAATGCTCCTTCCTGGAGATACCTGTGGCATAGGAGGGTGGCATTACAGATTCACTGCTGTAGGGTGGTGCTGGGACTTGGACCAGCAGCTCTTTGTGCTTTGAAAAACCTCTAACATTAAAAAAATTAAATTATACCTAATTTTCTGCAGTTATCACCAATCTCAGATTAATTCTGCAGCATGACCAAGCTGCTGCAAGGCCCCACACTAGTATGTTAAATATGCCCCAGTGTATGTACTGCATGTGATTTCTGGACACTGAGGGCTTCTGGAGGAGAGTGCAGATAAGGGCGTGCTGGGAGGCAGCTGCCCAAGAGCTCTGCAGGAGCAATCTGTGGGCACAGAGACGTGCAAGGCCCTGAGTTTCCTTTCATTTGTTGGGTTTTTTCACTCTTTTTCTGTCCTGTAACCCTTTGGTGTGTCAGCTTTTGATTTGTACCAGCCAAAGAGCTGAATTGGAGCCTGGCCATTAAAACCTCTGCAAGGCGAGCCCAGGGCAGCGTGGCTGTTAGCCCAGCTCTGGGGAGGACCCTGCACTTGGTCTACAGGGCAGGTCCCTCACTGTCCCACAGCTGGTCCATCCTCACAGCCAGAGGGTTTGGCGCTGCTTCTCTCCTTCCCTGGGGCTATGTGGATGCTCCTGGAAATGAAGTGCATTAGTTTTCCACCTCCTGAAGGCAGAACCAACTTTTTCCCATTTATCCCACTCCCCTGTTGGCTGGGAATGCAGCACAGACTCATGCTGCATTCCCCATGGCTGAGTGCAGTGCCCCAGAGCTGGGATCTGCTGGTGCCAGGGAGCTCTGCACTGCCAGCAGTAAGGAAAGTGCCTCCTCATTGCTTCTGGGCTCTGCTTCAGAGCTGCCCAACTCCTTAACCTCCTAACACCACGTGCAGGGAGTTTTTCTTTCCAAGTCCCCAGTATATGGTGTCTGTTAAGGGCAGCACTGCTCTCCCAAGGAGAGAAGCTGGCGCCTGCAGCGGGCAGGGCCCTTGGGCCCCCGTCCCAGCACCCCACGAGTGTCCGTGGGTCCTGCAGTGGGGCTGCATGCACCTGCTGCATCCAGCATCCCACCAACAACGGAGTGCAAGCACAGACCTGGCTCCTGGGGTGTAGAGCTTGTTCAGCTCAGGGAAACAGAAATTCCTCCCTGGGGCCTTTGCTGGAAGCAGCTGGAAGGCAGGGATGCAGCTGGAAGGCAGGGATTGTGATGGCTCTGCCCCAGGGGCTGCACTTTCCCCGGTGAGGGACAGTGATGATGGATGCCCCACACCCTGCAGGTTTCCAGGTGAGAAAGCCGCTCAAGCCATTCCGTTCCCAAGGAAAGTGCACAGCAGAGGAGCTGCCCAATGTCTGCCTGAAGCACCTGGCTCAACATCAAACCATTTGAATCAATGGGCATTTTTCTCTTTCTGGGGGTGACCAGCTGACCAGAACCTGGGATCCATCTGCACGGGCAGGCAGGGCAGTGAGCTGGAATGAGGGGCCCAGCTGGGTGTGAATAGGAAGGACTTTGCCTGGGATCCCAAGACTGCTGAGCCTTTCAAGGCAACCCATGAGTGCACACAAGCGGAGCCCACGTGCACCCCAAGGTATGGGACCCACCCTCAGCTTGTCCTGGAGTCGCCGCAGCAGCTGGCACAGGAGAGATCTGCTGCTGCCAGGAGAAGGGAGCACACGATGTTCAGGGAGGAGAGGTCAGGTCTCTTCCTGTTTAGATGTTTTCAAAAAATGCTTGAGCATTTTAGTGGAAAAATGACTGAGGGAACCATCCAAATTAGGAAACAGGAAATACTGCAGTAGCATAAATATAATTTTGACAGCTGAAATGAGTGGCAAGTGTTTGCCAGGTAGGGCTGGTAAAGATGCTGCTGGGCCAGCAGCTCGTGGGGAAGCTCAGCAGCCAAGGGGCAGGTTCTGGGGCACTGCCAGACACAGGGACACACCTACCCACCAGTGTCATGCCAGGTGCCAGAGCCAAGTCACTGAGTGTCTTTCACCTCAGGGTCTCCCAACACAGTGCCAGCAAGACGTGTCCTTCAAGTGGAGGACTCCTCATGTTTCCAGCAGTGGATATACTGAAAACTAAGGCACTAAAACCAGAATTTTCATGGAGTATAAATAGCAGCAGACTTCCCCGTGCCAGGTCACCTGTGTGATATTAGCTGTTCAACTCTAATGTCAGCCCTGCTCTTGACTCTCTCTCCCCTTCAGCACATCACGGAAGCTCCCCAAGCCCCTTGCTAGCCATATGTTAGGTTGATGTAATGCTGCTTCCAAGTCTGTGCAATTACTCAATTACTCCTGCATCTGATTGCAAGTAATCTGCCCTCAGGGCTTTGGTTCAGTTCTGCCCATGGGTTTGCTGTGTGACCTTGAGCCCCACATTAAATATACTTTCAATATTCAAAGGAATTTTGTTCATTTATGCCCGGTGATCGTGCTATCCAAACTCCTACTCTGCTCCCAACTTTCCCAGCAGTGTCTGCTTGTTATTTATTGCAAAATTTAAGGATAGAAGGCTAACCTAAAATACAAAAGAGATCTGGGAGCCTATGTTCCGTTCAAATTCACCTGAAGCAAGTTTCAATGGAGCTTGAAGAGCCTAAGAAATGTAGATACTTCTGAAAATGTCACCCTAGCTGTACCTGCAGGCTCTGACATTCCACAGACACCTGAATTACTCAGGCGAGTCCCCCTTGCTGATCCAACCTGATGGCTGCAGAGCTGGCAGAGCATTAAATATGCACATATTTAACGTCTGCTTGTGCTGAAAGGGGAGGACGCCTCAAAGTGAAGACTGCTGTGCATTCAAATGTGCTCTTCAAAACTGAGACAGGTCTGCTCAGCCTCAATCTGAGTAATAGCAGCTACCCCTGGCTACTGGGGCACAATTTGGAGGGGCTGTGGGGTGCTGCTTTCTTCTGTGCACTGGAGGGGTGGGCTGTGGAATCAAGGAACGGTGTCTGTTTGCAGAGAGGTCTGCTGAAAAAATGGCCAAAGGAAAAATGTGGACAGAGCTTATCCTGTCACTGGGGTTGACCCCTGACTGATGGTACAAGGTTTTGAGTTTTCTTTGCATGTTTGTATGAGGAACAACTGTGGTTTTCCCTTTACCTTTGCTGGAAGATGGCTGTGAAATAGCATGGTCAAGAGGCAAAGCTGCTTTCTGAATCTTTTAAGAGCTTTTGCCTCAGTTTTCTGTGTATGTTGATTAGGAGTAAATGAGACTTGGAAAAACAGCCAATACGGATTTACCCTGGGACCATTCTGGGAATAAGCACATAAAAAGAACCCTTTCCTAAAAATGTTCTTTACAGCCCCACCCTTCAGGAATGATCTTCCCTGCAATGACCCCAGCCTGGACAGCACTGGCAGACCAGGGCTGAACTTCAGCTCTGGTTCACACTCAGCAGTTCCTTTTTACAGTGCAAACAGCTCCCTGGAGCCAGAGGTGCTTTGTTGAGGAACCACGTAGCAGAGTGAGTGAGGACTGCAGAGTCTGGCTGCCTGTCACCCCAGCCAGTGAAAGCCATGGACTGGGGACAGGAGATGGGAGTGGCAGCAGCAGCAGGATTTGCTCCCCACTTGCTGTTCCTCTCTGTACCTGTAGCACAAAGTTAAACTGCAACATGAGTTGCAGGTGATGGCAGCACACCTGTGCACAGGAGCTCTGCTGTGCAAGTTCGTTCTTTGAATCTGTAAAGTGGTTCATGCTCCGTGCCTTGTGAAACAACCCTGGAACAGTGTGATTGGTCATTTCTACAAATGCTCCAGCTTCTACACATGAGCCTCAAACCACTGAAACAGTCACCCAGCCTCAGTGAAGAGGAGGGCAGTGATAGACTTGAATGCTTTAAACAAGTAAAGTACAGACTTCAGCTGTGCTCTGATTATTTTCTTTGAATTTGCTTCCTTTCCACTGCTTTTTTTATACTGAGACATAAATAATCTTAAATTCCAGATCACCCATGGGTCCAAAATTTAGCTGTAACAGGGACTTCTGCCAACTTTTACAAAAGGATTTTGCTAACATGAAAGAAAATAACTCATACATAATAAACACTCCTCCTGACCCACGTTATCCTTTTGCATTTAAGGTCAAACATCTCTGAAAGGAGGGGGAAAAAAAAGATAAAGGAGATGCAGAGAGTCAGCTGCAACAACAAACCAAACCCCTGCATGAAGGTCCTCCCATCAGGGCTGTTCACAGCTGCCACTACATTTTTTCCTTGGCCTGAATAATGTAAATATTGGGCTGGGGAGTGCTTTCCTTTACACTGGTGTAAATCTAGGCTGGAGCTCCAACCTTGACCTGGCCATGCACACACTTTATCCCTGGCACCCCTGCCTCGGGTAGGGGGACCCGCTTCCCCAGAGGAGCTCACCATCCTTTGATGCTCACTGCTGTGTTGAATAAAGGGCTAGATTCCTCTTGTTTCTTGAAATAAACTTGCAAACCCCTTGACCTTCCTGAGCTGGAGGAATATGTTTACAGATTGTTTAATTCCATTTGTCTTCCTGAGCATGTGAGAGGGACAGAAATGTGGTTAAGGGAAGGGGAGCTGTGCTGTGTGACCAGCCTCTTTTGATATCAGAGACAAGACATTGATGAATCCCATCCACTTTGAAGAGTACAACCATTCCCATCACTTTTTGGAGGAGGAAGGAAAGGAATTATTTACTGGAGTTCCCTATAATTTTGCTTTATATAATGTTCATGATGCAGCAGTGTAATTTTTTGTGTTTTGTTGCCTATTCTCCTGAGGTCTTCCAGAACACTGGTGCTTGTGGACTTTGAGAGAAGTATCAGGAGGTAACTGCAGCAGCTCTTTTCTAGTGTCACACCATCTAAACACATCTTTACACTTTGATTGCTGCCTGAAGTCAGGGGACCCAGGAGAAACGAAGTTTATCAGAGGACAAGAGGCAAAGCACAAGGAGAGGAGGTTACTGACATACCTAAATTAAAGTGTTGAGCTTTATTTAAAGTCTGTAGAAGCTGGAAAGAGCTGTTTAAGACAGAAACCATCTTTTCTCTGAGGCTTGGGAGGCACTGGGAGGCCTCATGGGTGTCATCACCAGGTACTTGTAATAATGTCACTATTTCTAGAAGTCTTGGCACGAGCAGCATGTGCCAAGGAGAGGAATTGTGAAGGGTAGCTGACTGAGGATAATGGATAGTAGGATGAAATTGAGAGGAAAAACTTAATTGGAATTAACTAGCTGAGAAAAGCCTCTTGATCTGTCAGACAGTGAAATTGCCTCTCAGGAGCAATGGTATAGTCTCAACCACGTGGGCATTTAAAGCCAGTCTAATGTCTGTGATTCCCTGAGTTAACTGGAGTATCTCAATAATTGGAACTGACACAAAGATTTATCTCCTTTGATTGACTAGCTTTCACAGAGGCTCATCTCTTTGAGGTGCTGCACAGAGCTTTCAGGGCAGCTGTTTGCACTTAAACTGCCAGGAGCTGACAGCGTGTATCCATTTCAGCTCTTCAAATGTGTTCTTTGAAAAAACACTTAGATTGCTGGAATAGACAGTACTAATCAGTCTGCAGGAAAATGGAGCATCCTTACCTGGGGCTCAGTGCTATAAATCTCCCTGTGCCAGGGCTCGGCCATCCTGCAGCAGCAGAGCCATTTAGGTGCATTACTGCCAAACGCCCAATCAGCCTGAAAAATTGGGCTGATTTGGCCGAGGCAATAAAAGGAAAAGGTGTTTTGCCAAATGTATAAAAACAAATGGCTGGCATTTCAGCGGTTACAGCAGAGTAGGATTAATCACACTAAGATGATGGAAATGATCTCCCATGCTCATTTTTTTCTGATTTCAGAAGAGACAGCGATGGCTGGCCTGAAGGGTGAGGTCCTGTAAGGGCTTTTGGATTTGGATTTGCCCATTCATTCACCTGCTGTATGACATTGTGCATATCTCCTCTCTCGCTTTGCTTTCAGCAAAGCTCCTCAGAGGAACACCTCCCCCAGTATTTTGGTCCTTTCTGAAGTGTGCAGGTAGAACCTGAGAAACAAGATGCCTCTTTTGCTATGGAGAAGTACAGCACGTTGGAAATCAGATTTTATGGAAATACTAACTCCCAAGCTGGTTAGTGTGTGGATTTACCAGCTAGGGATGGCCACATAGGTTGGACATGAGAGAGGAATAAGCTGTTGCTGCCAGAGATGAAATTCATTTGACCTGTTTGCTGGGGCAGCACCAGAACCAGCTTCAGGTCGCAGCTTGTGGCTGCTGCTTCATGGCTGCGAGGCTGTAGAGGTCTGACTCACAGCCTGACTCCTCAGCTCAGAGCCACAGCCTGTCCCAGCACACCAGCCTGCAGGCAGGCATTTCTGAGGAGGAGAGTTGCACAACTCAGTCTGCAGGGAGAGAAGCCAGAGCAGCACTGCTGGCTCTCTGGCAGGTTTCCTTTCAGCTCCAGCCCAAAGGCACAGCTCCACTTTCCCTCCAGTGTCTGTCCCACCTGGGAAAAGGGAGCTCTGTGCCCTGAGATTTCTGTAATGCTTCACACTGGCTGAAGTCTTGCTCTGCCATTAAACCTTCCAGGTCACTAAACCTTTCAGGTTCTCAGTGCCCAGCTGGCTCCCTCACTGGCCACAGCCATCGCTGACTAAATGACCTAGAGAAATTAATGTAAATTAAATATGCTCATGTTTTCCCTGGAATGCTGTCAGGTATATGAGGATAATATTCTGATTTACTTTTTAAGGGTAACTGGTTATAAAGGGGTTTCCATCCCACTGGAACACTGTTTTTCAAACTATTCTTTCTTCTGCTATTAAAAGTTCAGATTAAATATATCTATACGAAGTCAGGGAGAAAAGAAACTGAAAATTTAAAGTGAAAATTAAGGAGGCAGTTGATACTAAATGGTTATTTAAAGATTGGGAAATAAAAAGGAGAAGAGGAAAAGAGTAAAAGAAATGGGCTGTGGGTAACACATGCAAAGCTAGAACCAACTGGTACCACAAGGAGTTTTACATGGATGTGTATTTCTTATTACACTCTTCTATTAAGGTTCTTCATTCCCTCTATTGTTTGTAAAGTCTCCTCAGGAGATCATCTGTTCTGCTGAGCTGAACTGTGTCTGCTTGTGGGCTCTGGGGTTATCCAATAAAATCCTTTTTTCAGAGGCCAAACCCCCTCCAGCCCAGAAGGGCCCCAGTGAACCAGCTGGGGCCGGGCAGGCGTGACACGGAGCCCTTGAGCTGACCCACATGGACCAAATCCAGCCCTGGTGGCCACCGAAGTGTCCTGGGGAAGGCCCTGCTGTTCAAACACGCCATGGTGGGAGCAATGAGCATCCTCTCTCTTTGCTGACCTCTTGGCTCAGAGGGATTTGCTTCTGCCCCACCATTCCCACACCTGTTCTCCTTCAAAAAGTCCTTGAAGAGCGCTGGCCTGAAACTGCCAGCTCCTCTTACAAGCCACAAATCCTGCTGCTTCTCATGTTGTGCAAGAGTGCAAACAAATATTAGTTGTAAAATGATTCAGTCTTTATGAAACCCAGATAGACCATTTGGCTTTTAATAGCATCAGCCCCGAATTACACGTCTGGACTAGACAGAGTGCAGGGATTAATTTCCTTTAATTTGTTCCAGAGTAACTCACAATTTAATTTAACTGAGCAGTTCACTGTTCTCTTATTCTGGAATGATGGATTGTGAAATGCACTCCTTTAAATTAATCCAGACACTTGATTTTTGTCAGCAGAGTAATCTTTCTCAGCGGTATGCTAAGTATGCTTTTAAAAGGTATGGTGAATATGAATGATATGCACTTGGTTGATGATTTAAGTGTTTACACTTTCCAAACATCGCAGAAAAAACAAATATGGCTTAGCTGCATTTTGTTTTATAACCTTTCAGAAGTAATCATTCAAATAATATCAAAATTTGATGGTACATGTGAGGGCAACTCCATTCTCATCAGAGACCCATGATTTTGAAATGGGGCTGAGCAAAGCTTAGCTATTTCTGATTGCAGGGCTTCCATAGATCATCCAGGAAGATTTCTATTGGAGCCATTAATGGTAAAATATTTCATGTGGGTGCTGTCCCTGCTTACACTGGCTTGATGTTGCAACTGAGCAGTGTCCTTTCCTTTTTTTTTTTTTTGTCTCTCCCTTTTGCTGTTTTTACTTCTTAAAGATGAAGTGGGGCAATTCTGGAGAGGAGCAAAGAGGCTGTGTATGAATATTTGTTTTTCTGTACTGCCTCCTTTAGAAGAACTGCAAAAAGTTATAGTGAAGTTGAGTAAGTGATGCTGATGTAAACCAACCCATCAGGTCCTATCAGCCCAGGCACTCCCTCACTCTCTATTATCAGAGGTAAGGCCTATCTGAATGCCACAGCTAGAAACTGCACAGCATTCCTCTGTCCAGCTGGAACCTGACACAATAGTTATTCTTAAATGTGGGGAGACAAGGCAAAGCTTCCTGTCACAGAAATATGTGGCAGTGCTTTGTAGGCAAAGGTAAATGTCCCTAAACTTAGCAACACATGAACTGCAGCACACACCTACCCATTCATTCTCCGGAGGTTTACACCTACAGAAAAGGGCACATCCAACCTTGGCTGAGATCTGGGTTCCTACTTTGTATGTAGTGGCAGTGTGTTGGAAGGGGTGTTTGGACTCCTTTTACCTCTCTGCCACTGGCAGACATAGGGATGGTGTCTTCTCTGCAAAAAAGATTTAGATCTTACTGAGAAAGCTTTGTAGTGTGCAAAATACTAGGTCAAGATGTTTTGCAGAAGGTGAGAAATTGCTTTTCTGCAGGGCACAACTTACAGGTGTTTACGTGTGCTGACATGCTAATATTGACAGGAAAATGTGCTTTTTTCTTGGTCCTTCTAAAGCCTTTTACATAGGGAATGCACACTTGACTTGTTACCTTGCCTAGGTAGCTAATACCTACCTTGTACCTTCCAAACCTAACTCTGCTCCAGCCTATGACATTTCTCCCAAGTAATGCTGGGGATACTTGGCAAGCAAAGGAAATGCCTGTGTGTTTCCTGCCACTCTGACTCAGCCACCATTGCTTAAAAAAGAAGGTGAAGATTCGCAGTGTGCTTCATGCTCCTTGCCAAGACAACGCTGTTGTGACCTGTCAACTCCATGTCCTCTAATAGCCTACATAGCCAAGCCAACCAAGGAAAAACTGTTTGTCTCAATAAAGGGGTTGTGCTGTGCCTGGACACACCCGAGAATGGATGCAGCCTCCCATCACAGGTAGACTGGCACCAAGCCTTGCTCCAGTCTTAGGCAAGGACTGAGTGCTGCTGAAATCTGAAGTGAGCCAAAGCACATCATTGTCTTTTGATGTGAAGTGCTTTTATGAGCAGGTTTTATTGGTTTGGGTGCTTCAGTGTCAGTATTTCTATTTTGAACATCTTAGCAGCAATCTTCTTCAAATTCAGAATGTGTGAAACACTCTTCTGTTGAGTTTTGAAAGTCTGTTATAGCCAAGCAGTAAAATAACTGATGCAAAGGCTTTAAGGTCTTAAAACCAAGCTTTACTGGCCTTGCTCCTTTTCCAAAACAGAAATTGATTATTGAATTGGTTTGCAGTATTGCCTGGATAGTGGATGCCTTTGCACCCATCGCTTGATAGTGGAGATGTTATGGAAGATACAGCCATGTATCCTAAATGTGCATTAAATTAGAACTAAAATCCAACTGGCGTTTGTCTGTACACTGCTGTGTGACAGGAGCACTGGCTCAGTTAGTCTCAAGACTTGGGCTCACAGCCTTTCTCAGAACCAGCAAAAGTTTTTTAGCCAGAATGAGTGCTGTCAGGTCCTCCAAGAGAGGATCTGCAAGCAGCTGAGAGACGTCACAGAGATGAAAGGACCAAAAATTGGATATTGATGTCTGCAGTAGTGACTTTGTGTTCTCTGTTATTCCCTGAAATCGAATCACAACTAAACCATGAGTAAGGCTCGGTGTGTCAGGCAGCCACGCTGTGCAGACCCAGCTTGTCTCACAAGAGCCCTCTCGCCGGGGTGCTGAAAGCTCCGCGCCGCTTGCCAGGGGCTTTGCATGAGCTGGTGTGAGCTGCGGGCCGCTCGATCACTCAGCACTGCTGCAGGGCTGTGCTCAATGTGGGCCAGCCAGCTCGGGTACTCTTGACATTCCTGGATGTCTTCTAAACATGTAGTGCTGATAGAAATGTTGTTTAAATATTTGTGAGTTATTTAAAAATAGTGCGTCAAATAAGCAGCCTGGTGACGCCCGACAGATCTCTGGCTCGGACAAGTGCCTCGGTGGAGAAGGAAGAGGTCAGCACGAGTTATGTACACAACTCAGGCTCTGACGAGAGACACGCTGCATCCATAAAACACAGAGCCTGCTGGAAAGCCCCCGTGCATGGGGGGTCCTGAGCAAGGGAGCGCAGTGGCGCTGGGTGGCTGCAGTTGGTCTCCATGCTCTGGCCTCGAGCAGGTCCGTGGCTGGGGCAGGAGGGGCTGCCTGGGGTTTGGCCATGCCCTGGTTCCCGGGAGCTCGGACAGTTGGGCTGTGGAAGCGGAAATGCTTTCTGGCACCTGGAGGACAGGAAAACTGTGCCAGCATTCCCACCCCATTCTGAGCTCTTTAAGCTCTCTTAATAGTTCCCCTGCTTGGTGCCCATCTGTGTATTTAGAGAACTAAATTTTAGGAATGGGGAGTGAATTTTCCATCCAACCATGACTGAACTCTTTCAGTAGTTTCTTTTCAGTATTATTAGACAGAGCATTTTAGGTCTCTACAGGTGGGTGCTGGACAGAGGGGAAATGGATTCCTGTGATAGACAAGAGAGCTGGACATTATCTATTCGTTATTTTAAATATTTATTTCCAGAGCTCTAATATACTCCTAAAATATTTTAAAAGCTGCTTTTATATGTCAAATTTATTTTCTTCTTTCAGTAAATAATTATCATGCAGGGGATAAAACAAGCTCCCCAGCATTGCTGAGATACATTGTAGTCTATTAAGGAGGCTAAGCCTACTATAACATATGAGTCTGCTTTTATGTTGCCTTTAAATTGATTTGACATCAATTCCAGGCCTATTGTAAAAATGAGATACATGATTAGAGCAACACTGTCATCTTTCCAAGGTATTTCCACTTTTTAGAGTTGCTGCAAAGGAAATGATTTTCAAAGCACTCAGAATATTGACTTGTTTCTTGGCTCTTGTCACAATCCATAGAATGGCTGCAAGGGGAGCTCCTCTGTAGTTTCCTGACTAGACAGCACATCTTGTACATTTGGAAAATGGATTTGAAAGTTGCTACTGCGATTTTACACTTTGCCTTATAGATACTGATCTGCAGTTTCCTTTTTTTTTTTTCTCCTTACTGGTTGCTTTATTCTTGTTCCCTTTGACATCTTCTCATTTAAAGTGCCAGAGTGAAAAGCCAAAATGAGTCTCAGCTTCTCTGAGGTCCAGATACAAGCTGTGCTGCTTTTCAGATGAAAATGACACATATACCTATGGAATCTATTCAGGCTATTTATCAAAATCTTTTGGCTGTTATTTCTCCCAAACAACAATTGCATTTTCAGAAGTTTACCACTGGCCTAACATTAGTGATTCAAGTGAAAAGCTTAAGCACATGTCATAGAAATGAGCACATATAAAAAGAAGAAATAGAACAGTGGTGTTTTCTGGGAAGGTCTCAAAGATTTCAAGGAATTATTTACTGATTAAAAATTTGAGCCAGGAAAAGAGTAAAGGACATCAATTGTGTCACAAAATCAGTCCATAATTGATAATGATTGATTTGGCTCAAACTGAGCACCATTACTTTTTCCTTCTCTGTTACTGTCACATTCCTGGAAACAGATTGGTTAATTCTTGATAAATACCTTTGAAAACAGTTTCAGTTTATGGGGAGATGCAAACTGGTCAAGGTCACTGTGGGGTTAGTTGCTCATACTAAACAGCAGAACTGTAGGTAAGATCTATTGGTCCCCAATTATTCATATGGACAAAATTATGGCTTCACAAGTGCTTGAAAATAATGAAGCGAGGACGTGACTGTGGCCAAACTGTGGAGAATTCAAGCCAGTGTTTGTTAAATCGATTTAATCATTCATTAATCATTAGGTTTCTATCAAACCCTAGTTACCTTTCAGATTTTACTATTCTAATATTCAATTTCACCAATAAATTGCCAAAATTTCTGAAGTTTATACTTTCTAGTGTTTCTTATCTATGTGAGTCACCACACCTTGCTCTGTTGTAACAAAACACTCCATGTTCCTTTGCATCCCGTCGCTCACACCAAGGCAATTCCACACCATTGGTAATAACTCTGGACCACCAGTTCCCAAGCTCTGACATTCAGATGGCTTTATTTCTCTGGCATCTATTTAGCTCAAAAGCAGGGAGTTCTTGAAAACACTCACAAGCAAACCTGTTCTCAGGGGATTTCCAGATCTGACTGCAGGCACAGATAAACTCAGGATAATCTTTGCTCCGATACGGCACTTGCCTGTTGCTGCTTCCTGAGCTGTTAACACATATTGTTAGAAACAGAAACTGTCTTTTCATGTACAAAATCAATCTGCTAAAATTAGGAGGTACTGGCTTTGGCCGATTGGCAAAAAATTGACCTGTCCTGCTGTTTTGATTTGTTGCTGGAATGAGCAAGTGCTGGACCTTCGAAGAATCCTCTGTCCATCCACCTTGTTCAACAGCTATAACAAAGATAGGAAGAAAGGTAAGCACAAGGTAGTGCTCAGCTTTTCTGGTCAGACAAGAAACAGCTATTTTTCAAGAACCATGACTGAAAGAGGATGCAGAGTTTGGATACAGATGCCATTTCACTCAGTCTTGGTTCTCAGCAGTATCACGGCAGCGTCTGCTCTCCAGAGGGAAGGGCTGAGCTGTCTGTCAGTCTCTGTGTCACGTCACCTGCTTGGCCACGGGTGGTGGCACTCTGCAGTCTCTTGAGGAATTTTCCACTGTGACACTGTTTGCCCACATACCAAACTCAAACCCTGGTGAAACGGTGGGGCTGCATCCGAGGGGAGGGTTCCTGCTTGTGCCAAGGCACCTGGCTCACACTGGCGCTGGCTGGGGGAAGGAAGAGCTTGGTGTGGGTTTGTGAACAACTTCACACCTGCAGGCTGCTCACGTGTCAGAGGGACACAGCAGCACAGAAGTGATTCGTGCTGGTTATTTTATGCAAAGAGTTTTATTTCTCATGTGTCAAAGTGTCATTTCTAGGATGGATCATCCATCCACGCCCCCATATCAGCCCTTTGGAGGTGCACTCCAAAGGTGCCCTTTGGAGGACACAGAGTGAGCAGACTGGGTTTGTTTATTTATTTAAATAGCTGAAAATCTCCTGGTGAGTTTATTCTCTTTATGTGCTGCTGAACTGACAGTGACTCCGAGCAGGAATAGGGTCCCCCAGGGGTGCCAAGGCTGCAGAACCCCTTCAGAAGACAAAGGACATCACTGACTGTAGATTGCATCTCAGTGTTGAGGCAGAGGTGAGCTGCTTCTGTCCCAAATTTGTCCCTCCGTGTGAAATGTCTGTGCTGAACAGTGGCAACGAGGGCTGTGTGGAGCTCCCGTCCAGGTCGCCAGGAGCAGGCAGTGGGCAGAGGGCTGTGAAACCAGGCTTTGTGAATCAAAGCCAGTTAAAATCTGTGGCTTCTTACGTGGCAGCAGTTGAAAGATGCTTTTCTTTTCCATACAGTTCCACACATATTACGTAGAGGAACTTCATCTATTTTGTGACGTTCTGTCTCCTCCCATGTGTTTGTCTGGCTCTCCCACATCATGTTATGTCTTTGGCAATGACCATCACTGTCCAAGGCAGGACACTGTGTTCACTAATGCCTGGGACACGTGCTGGTTTTGCGTGGTCTTACTCTTTTGGGTTTGTTTCTCACATGAAAACCCTCACTGGTTTCCTTCTAAGGAACTTTAGTCTCAAAAATTTACTCTGGAGAGTAGCAGATTCTAGCCTGACTGCTTTGCTTGAAAAAACATTTTGTCATTTCTGAAACAATGTTACTTTGGATAAAAACCCAAGCATTACTGGCAGTGTGGTACATGTGAAAAGAGATAAGAGTTGTCTATTCCCAAATATCTCTGGTCCAAATATACGCAGGTGCAATCTAAAAGTTTCCTCAGGACCATTTCAGCAGCTTGTTCATTCCACTATGCAGGGCCTGCTCTTGCTGGAGTGTAAATAAGCCAAGCCCAAGTTCTCTTATGATTGTAGAAATGCATTTTAATAACAGAGATGACAAAACCTTTTAGAGACTGTAGAGACTGTTCTTTACCAGGAGTAGGGAATGTAAGAGATTACAAGCAACAATCTTTTTTTTTCCCCTCCAACCTATGCAGAACTGTTTTTTTAAGCTTCAGCAGTTGACTTTGACTTGAACTTTTTTTGCAGTATGCTTTCCATCCAGTTATATTTATCCAAAGCATTGGATACATTTTGGAAGAGAGAACTGAAAGGAAGCCTCCAAGGCTGCATTATCGATCGAGCGCTTTCCTTCCTCGGGAAGGTCTGTTTGTGAGCACAGGCTTTGCTCTGTTCCTCAGGTACCCTGGCCAAGGCTCTGCAGGTTAAAGCTGTCATGTACAGACTTCAGAAACATCGGTGGCTCTGCCTTCAATGTCACCTTTGCTTTTAAGTGGCTCTTGAGATAGGAGAAGAAGTTAAGTGATTGAGAAAATCAAAGTGCTTACTCTGCTCGTTTTCCTCGGCTGGCAGAGGGTCAGAGCTGTGATTTCACTCTGGGGACCCTGTTCCCTGCACTCGCCTGTTCAGCTCCTGCCTGCTCTGCTCCTAGGTATGAAGGTTGGACATAGATTTCCAACGGCATGCACCCACTACATTTCTCCTCAGCTTTTTCATGTTGAATGGTCTCAGTGAATCTATGAAACAAGAAGTTATGGGGTTTGTTGCTACATTCTCTCACCCACATTTTAGGAACTTCACTAGCTCTGAAAGAATTCTTCGATTTATTTAGTCTAACCCTAAAAGTTCCTGGGAAAATCCCTGGAATTCATCATGATAGCATAATGTTTTGCTCTTAAAAATGCTTGACTTTTAACAACAGAAGGCAAAAGCTAAATTCCAGCTTGAGATTTGACCTGCTCTAATGAGAAGCAGATTACACAATTTTGATGGAAATTGGGGTACTGGAATTTAAAGGAGGGAAGATCAAGTCATTGACACCTGCTGTCTGAGGCAACATTGTGTTGTTTTCTATAATTAACAATTCCACAATATTTCCTTTCATAACAACATGGAGTAGTTGTGATTATCATAGGAGCAGGTAAACAGCCATATAAAGGGACCAGCCTCTAAGGGATAGAGGAATAACAGGGATGTTTTACCTTTCCGTTTTAAAAAAGGGTTTGTCTTTGAATCTCAGTTCTGGTATCTGGGATTAGAAGGGGAATTCTCCCTGGGTTTTATTTTGCAGGGATTTCCAGAAGACGTAAGGGAGGGTAGGGCATGGGTAATTGCCTACCATTTTGTGTTGCTGTGACCTTTTTATTGAAGGCTGAGTTTAGAAAGGAAGATATAAAAATTAGAATTAATGATTGCCAGACCCTGTTAGGAACCAAAATCCATAGCAGCATTTTCTAGAGTTCAGGCCTGTGAAAGTGAGCTTGGAAATGGGATAATGCTTTATCTGCTGCAGGTTTCACTGGAATGTCCCAGTGAAAGCAGCCAAGCAAAGTTCACTGGGAGGTGGAGAAAATAACATGAAAACCATTTGAAAGTTTTTAAGCGTGTTTTAAGATTTTGGTGGTGAAGACTGGAAAATAAGGTCTAAATGGTTTTGAATGGCTACAGAGGGACAAACCATGAGAATGGGCTTCCTGTAATCTAAGAGCTTTTTGAATGACTTGGAGCCAAACCATTTAACCTTGACTCTCAGGGGAAAAAAACTGCTGTTAATTTCAGAGGACCACTGAATGTGCTTATTTTGTCATACTTCTGTTCTTACACAGGTGCTTTCTGACAGGAAGACCAGAGTGGTAACAAGATGCTACTTTTATAATATGATGGGTGAATGTTTTGACTTCACCTCAACAGCACTTCAGCATATCCAAGAGTCTATATTTAACAATATTATTTCCCTCTTTTTAAAAAAGGTTAAAGACTTTAGGCTTACTCTTGTCACAAGATAAGAAAAATAGTGGCACAGTCCAGGTTTCCGCTTGTACATCTTTCTCCCTGCAATGTGCGTATGCGCAGTTTGTGCAGTTTACCTCCCTCCAATACACACATGTCTAACCTCTCTTGCATCACAGATGATAAAGTTTCGGTCTTTGTCCCTAGAAAAGTACTTTTCAACCAATGGACTTTCTTCTCAGGAACTTTTGTTTTTGTTAATCTATCTCTTTTTTTTCCTTAGTTTCATCTTTTTTTGATTTTAAATCTTTTTCTAGTGAGCTTATTAATTTTCTTCTTTCTAACTGACAGTTATTCCCCACCATCTTTAGCATCCCCCTCTTTTAACTGTCTTAATGTATTGCCTGTATTTTATTCTGCATTTTTCCTCCCAATTGGTCTAACTTGTTAATTAATCATGTGGCTTCTCTCTGAACAAGTTGTTTCTATAGAAATATCTTTCTTGATGCCTCCTAGTATAGTCACAGCTGAACTTAGATTTCTTGATCTCCTATGTTAACTCAAGGTCATCAGAGAAGAAAATAGAAAACAATTACTTTGGGATCTTACCAAGAGGAAGTTGGAAATGAAATTTCACTCAGCTTTGATTCATGAAAAGTATTGAGGGAGGTGGTAAAAGGGAGAGAGGGGAAGAAAGGAGCAAGGTGATCTCTGGTAAATGTATGGAAATATTCCAGTGGCAGGAATTAAAATATGCAGGGAGCTTGGCTTTAATGGAAGTGACTCCATTGCTTGGCACTTCTGAAATAACTTTGGTGACTTGGGGGTTCTGCAGTTTTGGTTAAGCATGAGTGAGGGATTTAGCAGCAGTGGGCTCATTTCTAAACACAATTCATTGTGGTCATGCTTTGTGAAGTTGTTTAAAAATGACCCACTCTAGGATTGTTTTCACCACATTTGAGCAAGGTGGACTGTGACTGGTTTGGAGCCACTGTGGGCGGAATCCCTGCATGTGCTGACTACTGTCAGGGGTTTGGTCAAAGCTTGGAATGAAACCCATCAGAAAGGTTCTGGAGAGTCTTCAGCAAGGGTCAGTGGTTCCAGAAAAGAGGAAATCAGGCAACAGTGACCATTTGGGGAAAAAGATCCCATTTTCCAGGTGTCAGTCCCAAACACTGGCATAAGCTTTGAGGCTCTAGTAATGTCATTGGCTGCTCCTCGGTGAGCTGCAGAGCTGAAAAGCCCAGGTGAGCAGGAAACGTTTTCTTGTCTTTCCCTCTGGCTTGGGAACCTCCACCAGCAGCCCCAAAAATCATCAGCCAGGCAGCTTCCCCTTCTGAACCTGAGACATCCTTACTCCAGACACCCTTACTCCAGCGTGTAAGCTTCCTGTGTGCGGGCTGAACCCCCTCTAGTGAGAGGCAGATGCCAGGATTCTCCAGGTTCAGTGTCCTATAGGATACAGAAAATGATCAAAATGGAGGAATGTGATTCCTTCCTGAAAAGCCTTCAGGAATTCTCCACTGAATGCTGTGCTGTACTGAAGGAGTTCACCCCTAAGATTTTCTGTGGGCCTTTTCATGACTGGTAATCCACGCAACACCAGGGAGCTTGATGGTAGTTTACTGTTAAAGAGAAAGAAAACGAGCATTTTAGGGTTGCGCACTGTCATCTCATGGGAAATGCCCAAAGGAAAATGGGTGGGAGAGGGAAACTGCATGCTCTGGTTGGAGAATTTCTATGGGATGGGAGCTGTCTACTGATGTTATCCCCAGATTTAAATGATACATTCTGTCTCCCTAATCCAAGCACATAGCTACAAATTTAATCAGAGCAGGGTGTGTACTTTTTATATGGCTTTGGGTGGGTCTGGCAGAAAGCATTTTCTTAGGTAATCATAGCTAATGCCATATATCACACTACCCTATTTTTTTTTTTTTTGTATTGTGTCACCCAATGCCAATATCAAACATCTTTTTCATTGCTACACAAATTGTCCATTTAGGAAGCGATTGCACAAAAATAAATCACAGGTCTGTGCAAATTTTGCATTTGGTTGTTATACAGAAAATTAGTGATAATGAAACACACCCATAAATTATAAAACTTCATTAGGCTATAACGTTCCTAAATGAGATTAGGAAAAAGATTTCTTCATCTATAAGAATTCTTATTTTAATTTAAAAATTTTTGCTTATCCACTTAGTTCAAGTTCTTATTTTTCCTGCTGTGTTTTAGACTCCAAACCCTAAGAGCCTCAACTCTGCAAGAAGTTGTTCTACAGAAATTTAGAGCCTGGTTTGGCTTCCTGGAGTGGTTCATAGCGTCTGAATTATCTTTCAACCTCTGTAAATTAACACAGCATCGCACCCTTCCATCTGCCCTATTGAACTGTAATGCCTGACAGTTCAGCAGATATAAAATTATTAGGGATTTAAAGTTAACTTCTAGGGAAATTTTAAACTTTTGATATGTTCTTCTGAGACCAGCCTACATGCCACTCTGTACCTGATGATGATTGTTCAGGCTGCAAAGACTGATCATGGTTTTTTATTAGATTTTATACTGCATCATTAAAAGCAGAAAGTCAAATCGTAGCAGCAGTGAACTACAGCAAATGCAAAGAAGTCGAGTCTGTTGCAGAGGTTGAAAAACACGTTAATATGATTTTAGCACCCAGATTCATTGCTCAACTGCATGTGAGCTTTTCAGACCACAAACCCTTTTTAGTCTAGACTTAGTCCATATAAGCAAAATAAAAGTACACGTTCTGTCTGATCCATGAAAACCACTGTGGCAAGGGACCTCACTGCAAAACAACACTGCAAAACATCGTGAGGCTGGGTCACACTCGGCAGCGGGGATGAGAGGTCGGTTTTAGGGATGAGTCTCAGCTCCGCTCTGTTCCACCTATGCTGCTGGGCACAGCATCTCCTTTGCCGGATGCAGCATCAGTCCATCGTTTTTGTGCAAGGTAGAAGCAGCACTGTTCTAGGCATTTGAAAAAAAAATGAAAAAGTAGCTAATTTTGTAAAACTTTGAGGAGTGACATTGGCAAGACTTTGCAACACGGAGGGAAGCCAGCAACGGCACCAGGGGGTGCCGATTTGTCTTCATCTGGGCGAGTGCGGGGCATAGCGGCTCTGAACAGCCAGGGACAGGCAGGGACAGCAGGCAGGGACAGCCGGCAGGGACAGGCAGGGACACCCGGCGGGTACAGGCAGGGGCACCCGGCGGGTACAGGCAGGGACAGCCGGCAGGGACAGGCAGGGACACCCGGCGGGTACAGGCAGGGACAGCCGGCAGGGACAGGCAGGGACACCCGGCGGGTACAGGCAGGGACAGCCGGCAGGGACAGGCAGGGACACCCGGCGGGTACAGGCAGGTACCTGGGACACCCCTCCTGCAGCACGGGCGGCGCGACCCGGGCGCGCAGAGCGGCGGCACCGAGCGCGGGGACACAGAGCGGGGCAGGGNGCAGATGACATCCCCAGGTGATTGTCCGGGTGGGTGCTGCGGCAGATGACATCCCCAGGTGAGAGTTCAGGTGGATGCTGCGGCAGATGACATCCCCAGGTGAGGGTCCAGGTGGGTGCTGCTGTTTCCTACCACTGCTCTGTTGGTGTGACAGCAGCTCTCGGGCTGTCAACACTTTGGATCATGCTCTTCCAGTAGCTGCTGCTTTTGCTGACTTGTTGGATGCACTTGCAAAGTTCCAGGTAGATTTTCTGACTTTGGTGCATATCTCACTCCATCAGGGTAGAATGACCCAGTAAAAGATTGTCCACTGCCCTGGGCTCAGCAGGCTCAGCAAAGCACAGCCTTAGCAGGGCCAATAGACCAGCTTGCTTTTAGATATAACCACTTACTGGGCAGTCTCTTGTTGGGTTAAATAGCTCCTTACATGTAAGTTGAACCTGTATCACACACTGTGGTGTTATTGGCATTTTACATAATTAAAGAAAACTTAGTGCTACGCAATGAAAGAGCACAGACGATTTACTTGTTTTGGGTTTGTTACTTCTGTGCTATAGGTTTATTGATGTTGGCTCTAGTGGCAGCAAGCAGTACCCTCCCTGCTACAGTTCCTCCCAGGAATCTTGCATCAAGTGTTTCTCAATCACGTACAAGGGTCCTGTGAAAAAACATCCATAAGGAGCTTCTGCGTCAGAGAAATGTGGGATCTGTTCCCGCTTTGCAGCCAGCAGGGCTGCAGCGTGGAGCAGCAACATATCTGGGGTTAGATTGCAGAGAGATAAATCCCCTCTCTCACCCCACTTACTTGGATGAGAATTTTCCAGTGTGGATTGGAAATCAGAGAGTTACACTCTCATTTCTTCTAAAGCTGATGTGAATTAGGTACCTACTTTCCTTGAGCCCTTTGAAATTCCCGTAGAGCAAACATGACCTTCTCTAACATACATAGAAGCAATTAAAAGATCAGCCAACACTGACAAGTGAGTTAATGTGGTCTGCAAAGAAAATGCCTTTAAACTTGTCTGGGTCCCAGAAACCAACAGGGGATGCAAATGACAAGGACCTGAGTGCAGACCTTACTATCAGCTTGGGAGTCCTAGTAATCATCTTGGGAGCTGATGCCAAGGAGCTGGATAAAGACGCAATTAAGGTTGCCACAAAGTTCTGGGATACTTTGCAGTTCCCAGCTGTGATAACTGAAGAGTTGGCTGCAGTTCCAAAACACCAGCATGATAGTAAAGTAGGAATGAAAGGACAAATATCTCGGCCTTTTCATTTTCCAGACATTTATGTTCACTATCTGCATGGAGCCTAAATTATCCTGGCTGAATTCCAAGGTATAATCTCTTTTTTTTCCCCTCTTCCTCAAGTGGGTCAGTAAAGTACAATTAAGCTTTGATATTTTGCATTGCACAAGGGAAAACAGAATAAACATTTCCACTTATTTATGATCCATCTTAGCTTTTGGAGAGTTTGACAGTTTTACAAGTCCCTTACTGCTTATCGTGGTCAGCGCGAACACCCTGCTTTGAAAGCATCATGTTTGAGCCTTCAGAGCATGGAGTAGACATCATGTTCCAACTCAAATCTTTTTAAGTAAAAGGATATAGCGTAAATAAAAAGTTATTAAAAATCCTGTCACAGGTGAAATGCAGTTCTGAACACCCTCCAGAAATCAGAGTTCTAGCACAGCAAATGCATTTTTCACAGGGTGTGTATAAAATGAAATGCCTCATTAGCGCTGTAAGTCACAGGGAAGTTACATCAATTCTTATAGCCCTGGGAAGATGCACAAACCAGAAAGATGCGATGGGAAACTCATAATTTGATCTTCAAATGGAACCTGAAAACCCCTTGTCGCTTCCACCACTGCCAGCACAAGCAGGAATGACAGGATCTAAGTCAGTGCGTAAAGGACCTGCCAGTTCACAGCCCACGGCTCCTGAGCTGTAGCAAATATGTGTGGCAGAGTTTGATGTGTGGGTGCCAAGCATGCACGGGGCCTGTAGACTCCAGTTCTGGAGAGGCTGGGGGGGATGCCAGCCTGGGATTGTCAGAGAGGAGAGGAGGCAGCAGCATTTCCCCATGAGGTACAGCTGTCCCTGCTGTGGCACATCAAGCGGGTTTTGAGGTGGGGACCCTGGGCACCTGCTTGTCTGTGGCTGTTGAGGAGGGTTACTGCCATTTAGAGAGAAAAAAAAAAAAGGTCTTCCTGTATAATAACAGAGGTTGGGAAAGAGCAAAATCCTTTGGATTTCTTTTTCTGTTTTGCTACAGAGTGGTGCAATGTGCAGTCAAAGTGAGGAGTCAGTCCTACCCTCTGTTCTGTTCTGTTCTGTTCTGTCTGCACGAGCGTGGCTCTGTGCTGGCCGTGTTGAGAAATCCTTTCTTTGCCACAAGCACCACACTTGCATCCTACAGAAAAGGGGACAAGGAGAGTTCTGCAGTAACTAATGCGGGAGCACTGCAGACAGCAAGAAAACTTCTCCAACTGTTCTTCTTCCAGCCATGGTTTTGGAAGGCATTCAGACTTAAACATAAATCCCTTTAATTAATGAAGTCCTGATCACCATGTGATTCCTACCTGTTGAAACTGGAATACTATTTTGGAGGGAGATAGAAGTAATCCATCTACCATTGTTTTTAAAAATCTGTTAAAAATTGTTTTGAAATATTGAAACAATGAGACACCTCTTTTAAAAAGTGATACATTTAGATAAGGGCTGTTCACAGTAGGCTGAACTCCTTGGCCTGGGCAGGCAGCTGCATGTTCCCACAACTCTCCCTGCATGTACCCACCACTGCCCGTGTCCTGCCACTGGAACCTATCAGGACATGTGTTAGCCAATTCAGAAAGCTAAAACTTCATAAATCTCATCTTGCCAAACAAAAGTGACTAATTTCCTGCCAGTTTGGCTGACAGGACCTGCTGGCATAGACTCGGGGTGTCAGTGAGGAACTCACAGTTGGGGCAAGGAGGAGGTCTCCTGCTTTGGCAGCAACTGAAAGTCACACTGCATGCTGGCAGCAAGGCTCACCGTGCTGGTGCTTTCAAATAGAAATTGATATCCTCCCATTTTATTTAGAGTGTTTATTTAAGGTACAGTTTGACATTCTTCTTTAGCTGGAGTCTGTGATCACCTCATCGTAAGGCTGACTGGCCTGTTTGGTACACAGCTGTCACTGGTTTCAGCTGCTGCCTCTGCCTTGTTAGGAGGGTGCTGCTTCTGGTGAGGAAAACGCCTCAGAGACAATGCCCAAATCTCAGCACAGATGTCTTTTCTTTGTTGCAAACGATCTGGTTAACACTGATGTTCATTCTGATAGGGATTTAATTCATGCTGTAGCATCTGGTTTCTGAGTACCTGAGGAGTGTGGGCCCTGCAGTCTGCAGACAGGACAGAGCTCACATGGGGACACAGCTTTTCAGCTGAGTGGCTGCAGGAGAGGTGGCACAGCCCGGCTGATGGAGGCACTGGGGCTCCAGGAGAAGGGTACACTGGGGAAAGGGGCAGCAGCCGTGGAGGGCAGATGTGCTGGGGCTGCTGGGACAGGCAGGCTGGGCACAGCCAGCACTCTGAATGCAGTTTGCAGGGGGATGGGGCTGAGTCTTCAGCACAGAACCTATCTGTGGGACATGGTACAGCCAAAGGGTGGCACAGGCTGTGTATTCTGTACTGTTTTTCATAAACATCTGGTTGTAACCTACCACCCGTTGCCCATGGGAAGTAGCTGGCTTGGCATGCAAAAGTTGCTGGCAGCCTCTAATCTAGAAATGTTAAGCTTTGCAGGATTTTTTTTTTTCCATCTACTTCATTATGAAAGCAGTTCAGGAGAGGGAAGTGACACATTTAGGTTACTCTGCTATTTCAGTTGTGCAGATAGCACCCAAAAGATGTTAAAAAGTTGCCATCATCTCATCTATCCCAGGATGCTCCAAGCCCTGTCCAGCCTGGCCTTGGACATTTCCAGGGATGGGGCAGCCACAGCTTCTCTGGGCACCCTGTGCCAGGGCCCCACCACCCTCACAGGGAAGAATTTCTTCTAATATCTAACTCAAACATGCCCTGTGATTGTGCAAAGGTACATTAGAAGGCCTGAAGATTTACACCATCAAAGAAAATTCCCCCAGCAAAGAAAATTCCACCAGCTCCTCTGTCCTTGTTCTGTGGAAGAGGCCACCTGTAAGTGTGACAGTGTCATTGTATTTTCAGTCATACTCATTGAAAATATCCTCATAGATGAAAAATATTTTTCTGCCGTATTTTTCTGTTCTTTTTTTACATCACTGTTCATGGCTTGGTTTGGTCTGAAAATGGAGCTGTGTTTTTAACATGTTGGGAACTGGGGAAGCTTCAGCCCCTACAGAAACCCTGCCTGAGCTCAGGATTGCTGTGCGCAGCCTCTGGCTGAGGTCTGGAATGAGGACAGCTACAGTCTCTCCATAGCTGAGGTGGCTGAGTGAATCTCCTGAGTTTTTCTAGATGAAAATCACTTTGTCTTTGTGAGGAATTTTGGTGTTAGACTGGTCATCCTCCTGGCTCTTTTCTACAAATAGTTTTTCTTTCCTTTTTTTTGCTCTGTGAGTACAGTGCTTGTCTTTTTTTGTATCCTCTCTTGGTATTCAGTAAATGGTGTGTTGTGGTAAAGATTATGATAAATTACAGCACTAAGTATAGCAATAAATATAGGCATAGTGTATATAGGCTGTTCTAGAAGAAATTAGTTTCTGTTCTGCAATGCGAATAAAGACTCATGCATCTGTTTTGTGTAAAAATATCCTGGTCTTCCTGGGGTATCACTTTATTCTCAAATAAAAAAGCCATACAGTTTTGTGCAGGGAAGCCTTTGTTAGAATGGCATTGTCCAATTTGACCAAGTGATAATGGAAACAATTTGAAGTTTTAAAATAGAAAAATAAAATCGTGGAAGTTGTGAGATTTTTTTTTGGTTAGTGTCTTTAGTCTGTTGCACTGATGACTTACAACTGAGAAGTCTGAGCAAAGCAAGCAGTGAATTTGAACAGGTATGTGTGTGAAGTGCCTTGGAATCCTAATCTGTGAGTGTATGTGTAAAGAAAATAGTTTTAAGGATCAGCTCTGTTCCTCTGGCCTGTCATGCTATACTTTAAGGTGCTTTAAAAACATTTCTTTCTAGTGAGCATGCTGGATTTTGAAAATGTTCCTTTCAAAGGAGTCTTTGCCTTTAGGTTGCTGTGTGGGGTAACATGAGCTGGTGTGCACCCCAACCTGCAGAAAGTGTACAGGGGAGTCCTCTCCTCTTCCACAGACCCAGACATTTCCATTGTTGGCAGGGATTAGATCCTGAAGGCACGTACTCATGCTGACCTGCCTGTGTTTTTGAGGAGTCTGGTGGTGTGTGATTCTGTGAGGTTGTGTTCTGCTCTGCTGCTGTGGGAATGTTACAGAACTGGCCACAGGCCTTTACCAGTTGTCACAAAGTGAGCAGTTCCTTCTTGACATCTGCTGTGCTGCAGTGGCTGCCAAGTTGCGTAGGTAGTTGGAAAGGAAATAAATATTGATAGACCTTAGCAACAGGTACTCCTGAGAACTCTAGTTCTGGGAATGCTTAGGCCGTGTCCAGTGTTATTAAAGTTGTGAGAGCATTTAAAGTTTATTTATAGGATTTGTTTGTGTCTTATCACCATCCCTCAGCACTGGAATGCACGAACGGGCTTTGCCGTGTGAGGGCACAGATGTGTGTCCTACACCCTGCTCTGGTGACTCATTTTGACTTGTAGCAGATGCTCCACTGCCCCCAGCTCAGGGGTAGCTGATTTACCCCGATGTGTGACATCCCAAGCATGTGCTCATATCTATTCTCCTCTTTGTTTGCTTATCTATCCTTTGGTGGAACGACTGTTGCAGAGCTGTGTGCGTGTA
This sequence comes from Platysteira castanea, assembly GCA_013397175.1. Taxonomy (NCBI): domain Eukaryota; kingdom Metazoa; phylum Chordata; class Aves; order Passeriformes; genus Platysteira; species Platysteira castanea. Next base: position 40,164 of record VYXC01002365.1, read on the forward strand.
AGTGCATTGGATACAAGGATTTATTCCTTCTCAGCAATATCCTAACAAAACATTAACACAGAGGATTCTCAGAGAATGTGCCAGGTGGAATTAGCTTATCCTGTGAAAGCACTGACTCTGGTGAGCACCATCCATGAACAATTGTGTGTTCTCATTGCAGAAATTGAAGCCAGAGAAGCCTGCGACTGGCTGAGAGCTGCTGGATTTCCCCAGTATGCTCAGCTGTTTGAAGGTATGATCACAAAGACTTGTCAAGCAGCTGACGCGGAATTTGAGTGGAATTGTTCACATAAATAATATATTTCAGAACCTGACACTTTTGATGGAAGCACTTCCAAATTCTGTTATATCTTCATGCAAACCTGTAGAAAAGTAGTGACCTCGTGTGTTTTCTTGCAGAAGGGACATCTCAGCAGGGACTCAGCAGAATTCTATAAAGGACCAAATCTTCCCTGGTTTTCTTTTCCTATTGTTAGACTGTAACTCAGTCAAATTTCTGCTTTTGTTCTTTTTAGTTGCTTATAATTTTTTCAGGATCTTTTTCTTGGAGTGCTGGAAATGATGTTTCAAACCACTGATTACAACCAAAACTCCTCTGAGGCTCTCCAGCCTGTGGTCTGAGATGGCTTTATTGGTGTTTTAAAAAAGAATGTTGGAAAAATCATCTTGCAATCATAACTGTTTAGAAGAAATACTGAGCAGCAGCCAGCCAGTCAAAAATGCAATTTCAGCATGTTTTCATCTTGTTAAACTACAAAGAGTGCCTATTTCTTGGGGGAAGTATGGATTTACTGAGAACTTGTATAATTTTTCAGGCCACATTTGTGCATATACCTTAAAACTGTTTTTCTTTAAAATACGTGTTTTGTTAAAAACATTAAAAGTAACAAAAGCTAATCTATTCTTAAGAAAGGTTTAATCAAAGAACTATGGTTAGAAGAACAGCATCAACTGCTCTCATTCCCACCTCCTCTCGTCACTGCAAAATTGAAAATTTGAAGTCAAGCTGTAGAGCTGGGTTTGAAAGCTGTGTTCTGTGAAACCTGCTGTCCCTGGAAATGCTTCCTGTGCCTACAGCAGATTTTATTCTATAAGCTGTTTGTTGGAAATGTGCATTGCCATGCTTCTGGAAAACGAATCCTCTGCATTACCTCGCTCTTTATGCGGTGTCCTGACCTGGCTGAGAAAATTAAGCTTCTAAAATAAGCCAAGAAAATACATATGGACCTCAATGGTTCCCTCACCTGCAAGGCTAAATCTCAGGAGCTGAATCATTGAACTCTTCAGCTTCCAGCCCAGCATGATGTGCCAGGCTCACTACAGCTCAGAGAGTGTATCTCTCGTGCTGCAGTGCACCTCACCATGGCAAAGGCTCTTGTAAAATAATCCCAGTTTTACACTGTAGGAGGTGCAGAGACCCAAAGCAAATCTAAAGGTTATTTTGTGTTTCTTGTCTATGGCACTGGTGACTGCAAGCTCCTGGAAATGCAGAAGTGCTTGTCCACCCATAACAGCAGCAGCAGATCCCTACATTTATTTTCCCACTTGCTCTAAGGAACTGATACTCACTTGCTGGAAGGATGTTTGCATGAATGTACAGCTAGAGAAATAGAATTAGTTTCATTTTGCCTGTGATAAATAAGCTGCAAAATTGAAAGTCTTTGCAATTACAACTCAGATTTCAGATTCAACTTCTTTGTTCACAGATATGCAGTTTCCTATTGATGTAAAAACTGTGAGGAGAGATCATGAATTTTTAGATGGAGATGCGATTGAGTCACTGTTCAGGTAAACATTAATCATGAATCATCTTTAATACCCCCAGGCCCCACAGTTATTTGTCATTCATCTTTTCATGCCTTTATTTTTGTGAGAGACTAACAAAGTCACCAGTGCTGTGACTGAAAGAAATCACTCAGGCACATAGTTTAGTACCACTGAAGTTGGTTGTTTCAGGAATTAAAAGGTAAAGTAAGCACACGTCTGCACTTCTTCTTCAGCCAAGCTCTCAAGGATGTTACACTGAGTGTTAAATATCTTTTTTTTGTAATGTGAAATATCTGCAAGCTGATAAAAAATAACCAGTTTCCTGCAAACATGGCAGGCTGCTCTCTAGGATCACATATAATGGAGTGCAGGAATTTCCTCCAACTTCTGTTCCAGCAGATAGAGAGAAAGAAATTAATCTGCATGAGATCTGTTCTGTTTTCCTAAATATTTTTTGAGGGAGAAGCCAAGGTATTGATTTGAAGTGTCTGCTTTGCCACAGCTGTGCAGAGCACACAGGTGAACCTGCATTGTCAGTGCCAAGTCAGACTCATGCCCTTTGGAATTTCCCCATGGAAGAGTGCCAGGATAGTGTGAGGCTTCTGCTTCACTTGGTACTGCAGTTGCTGAAGCCTTCTCACTATGAGATTGTTTAGCAGAGTTTCTTTAGCAGAACTTACGATTTCTAACACTTAGGGCACTGGAAAGTTCACCTCCAGGTGAAGTGCTCCAGTCCTTTTCTGTCCTGTCAGGTCACCTGAATTCCAGCTCTGCCTGTACCTGAGCACCAAGAGGATGTTCACACACACATCTCTAAAGCACAGCAGATATTAGAGAACTTTGGCTATATTTTGTTTCTTGGTGTGACTTCTATCTTGATGCTCCTTGGAGACTCCCAGTTGACACCACCTATTGTTTGACAATTGAGTGATTGATTAGTTTGGGATCTTATTGATTCCACAAGCTTTAATTAAAATGATAGATAATACAGTCCTTCCAGGGATACAGGTTAACATCTTGACCTTTCAATTTTTTTTTCAAGAAGCCCACACAGAGTTTCATTTATTTTCAAAATCTTAAATCAATATCAAGTTTTTCACAATCATTAAAGCTAATAATACAATTTTTTAAATTAAATGATTGATGGTTGTCTTCTCTAGTTTTAAGATGGCAGAACTGGAAGTATGAACATCATGGGGTGGTTATTGGTGCTGGTTTTGGGGACCAGTGTATGGGAGCCTCTAACAGATGTCAGTCTTTGACACCAATAACGAAGACTTTGTGGTAGAAGATCACAACTAGTTTGGTGCATGTTTGTTTTCAAGAAATAAAATAGTTGAAATTTAAAACTCCTGTGTTTGTTCTCATACCCCAGAAGGTTGAACACATTGAACAAGTATGCATCAATGAAAGTGGAAATAAGCCGTGATAGGAAACGGGTATGTTTGTAACAGACAGTTCCTGTTCTAATTAAAGATGTGTTTAGCTATTGTATCAAACATCTGGGTTTAAAAGTTCAGAAACTGCTAATCCTTCATGCACTTTCTATTCTATTCCATCCTGCAAAGCTCTGCTATTTGCATTTTATGGTGAAAAACATTAATGCAAGAATGGAGATTGAAACTACGTAATGTTTGAAACTTTGCAAGGTAGGTTAGGGGTGGCTTTTGAAACACTTCTAAAATTTGACTTGACACATGTTACTGTCCAACATTTGCCCCAAAGCCCCATCTCAACACAGCTATCATTGCTTTCCTAAGTAGTCTCCCAACTTAAGTGCTGAAAGTGAAAGTTCACTCCTATTGACTCAACAAAGAAATAAATGGGCAATCCAAATGTTCAGCCAACAGAAGCTGGGTAGGTTTTAGCTGCGCTGTCTTTGTGCTCTGCCGCAAAAAGTGCTGCAGCTAAATCACAGTGGTAGCCACAGCTTGGCTGGGCAACACCAGGTCTGGAAAGCCTCTGAGGCACCGTGGATTAACCACAAGACTAGCAAGAAAATCATGCCATCTTCTGGGAAAATGTCTGGTTTTTTGAGAGTTCTGCTCTGTCGTTAGGGAAGAATGGGGCAAGAGAGCCCTCAGAGAAGAGACAGGTGGCTCCCATCTCTCTAATGTTTTGCTGTCCCCGTGTTCCCTCGGAATGGGGACAATCCAGCAAAGGGGGCACCTGGGGAAGGTGGCAAGGGAGGCTGAGGGCTCCGAAAGGGTGCCACAAGTATTGGTGCTGCCACAGTCCCACAGCTAAACACTTCTTTACCTGAAAATGGATGAGTTTTGGTCTCAGAAGTGTGAGAGTGTTTGATTTGTTTGGCTTTAGGAGAGGCCATGTAAACCCAATACTATTATCTTTCGAAACTCTTGGATTTGCCACAAAACAGGATTTTTCACCTTAGATCAAATCTGTCACCTTTTCCTGTGGTAAACTTCCCAGATTTGTCAGCATGCTTGGGAGCCATTTGTCAGCATGTTTTTCAACTAACTCAGGGCAGACCTTCAGTGACTGAATAGTCATATTTCGATATGTTGGTCTTGGGGGTTTTGAAGGTTGGCAGAAAATTTAAGTCTTCTTCTTATGTTAAACTGGTTTTTGTAATTTAAAATTTGCCAAACTTTGCCCTTGAACTGCTTTGTTTTTTTTTTCTCCTTCTAAGAGTGATGACTCTGAAGATGATGAACCCTGTGCAATAAGTAACAGATGGGCGTATGAGAGATGCAGTCAGCGGTGGTCTCGCATCGAGAGCCTGACAGGTTTTCCAGCAGAGGAAGGTGCTGGTGCCTCCACCCCAGGCAGTCCAATATTGAAGATCATCAACAACGAGGACAGTGTCTTTCCAGATCATGGTGAGAAGCACGATGTGTCCTCAGTTCACAGCACCAGCAGTGCTGACAGTGACATTGTTCACTCCCAAAAACCTTTTGAAGATGTGGAAACCAGCACAAGTTCCTCAAGATGTTCCTCAGTTAAGGTGCCTTCACTGGACTCTGCTTTTAGTTGTTCTTCTCCCCCCAGTGAATTTTTAAGTATCACCAGTGAAGAGAAGCTTTCGGATAAGTCACCATCTAAAAAGAGAAAGAGCCTTCTAAAGAAAATGGAGAAGCTGCACCTAAGGAGCTGCAACTTAAGGAGTGGTCAGTCAAAGGCCAAACCCATAATAAGTGAACCTGTTCTTCTGGAAGGACTTAATGAAGAAAAGATGAAGATGCTGAACTGTGTAAATATTTCTGACCTCTCTGGCATCCGAACAAAGAACAATTCTTCCTTTTCTCCCCAGAGCTGCAATAGCAGCAATCAGTCTGCAAATAGCAGCACAGGGAGCACTCCAAGTCTTGTTATAAAACCAGGCAGCCCCTGTGAAGGAAGGGGGCCGCATGCAGAGCACGTGGACTCCAGCAAGCTCTTGCTGGGGAGTGATCTATCTCAGCAAAACCTAAAAAATGACGTGATGCTACAGAAGAACCAGATGTTTCAAATTCCACAAGGCCATAAACCTGGCACTTTCCCCACAGTACTTACAGATAGCTCCCTGTCTCCAGCAGACAACTCTTCTGTCAACTGGAGAACTGGGAGTTTCCATGGGTGCGGGAGGAGCCGGAGCAGAAGCGGTTCCAAGGACCCCAGAGCCCCCAGGAGTCCCCTGTCGGGCAGAGATAACAGGCGGAGCGTGTATGACAACATGCCCAACGCTGACCTTGAGAGTTTGGAGGCAGCACAAGTTGGTGACGACGATGTTTTTTCGGAACTGAACAGTGTCATAGCAGATGTCAATGGTCTCAAAAAGTTGGTTGATCAGTGGACAGAGAAGTTTTCAGATGATGGGGATTCTGACTTTGCCAGTGACTTGACCTCTTTGTACCCACCCTCCCCTAAAGACAGCTCTCTTGAAACAGAGGGCTCAGAAGATAAGACAGCAGGGGAGGCTGAGGGAGAGAGCAGCTGTGGCCTGGGCAAGGAGATTGGTTCTGCAGACCTGACATACATCACAGACTCTAAAAAGACCAACAGGTCAGCCATCCTTGGGTTTGCCTTTGATTCTGTCCACTCAAAATATAATTACATTGCCAGAACAAAGTATTCTGAAGTCTGTCCTAGGTAGCAGGGTCTGCACTGCTGGTGGCAGGTCCCGCTCCACAGGTACCAACATCTGGCCTCTGCTGAAGGTAGGGTACTCATAATCTGCATGAGCACTCAGACGTGTGAATCGGGGAAATGGTTTGTATTGCCAGAGGCCCTCCTGGATGGGAAGTACCTTGTTTAAGTGTAACTAACTGCAGGTCGTTTGGAGTCTTGGGTGCTTCACAGATGCGGGTAGAAAACAGGGATGGTGGAGATGGTCCTAAGCTTAAACAATATTTATCCCATAGGCACGGGAAGCAACACTGGTCTGTGGAAGAGAGCGTGAACTTGGAAAGCCTTTCCCTCGAGACTGATGGCCAGTCAGCTGCCCAGCTGGCCCGCACACAAAAGCTGGCATTGTTGAAGCTCACAGCTTTAATGGACAGATATTCCCCTTCCAGTAAGCAGGGCTGGAACTGGTAAGTTGTCTGATATTAAAGCAACCTGAGCTGGAAGGAGAGGAGTTGATGTAAGCATGTGAATTTCCTTGTCTGCCTACATTGCACATGTTCAAGATGAAGAATTTCATCCTATTAAATTCCCGGCAGCTTCATGGTTATTTCCATGGCTCCAGGATTTCCTCTGCTGTGGGGTGCACTTTGGTCCCTTGCTGGTGGTTGTGCTGTTACTGATTTTAAGGCACATCATAGTTTCTCTTTAAATTTGGCCAACTGCAGGTCTTTGTCAGAGGGCCTTTGCAGGGATTGTGGAACCTGAGATGAGAGTTGGCTGGACTGACAATCCAGCCCTTCAGCACTGAGTGTTTGTCTGAACTAAACCAGTGACAAATTCAGGCACTCAGAGGACTTACATACATCATTCAGCATCTCGTGATAGGGAGGTGGTACTTGAATATAGAACGAATGAAAAAACCCTGCAGTGCCGTAAAGGGATGGAATGTATTTCCCATGAGGATGCTTTATTAAAGTTAATTTCAGCAGTGAAATGAGGAAATCATCCCTGTAATTGCCTTTGCTGATCTTCTTTCCCTCCTGATGCTGTGTGTACAGGTATGTGGCAGAATTTGGGGGTGTGACGAGGTACAGCTCAACCCTTTCTGATGAGTGTAAAGCAGCAGGTGGAATGTGCTGGATGGCTAGTAAGCTGCATGTACTGGTTTTTGTTTCCAGGACCATACCGAAATTCATTAAAAAACCAAAACCCTCAGACTACAAGGACAAAAATGTGTTTGGGGTTCCTTTGCTCCTGAATGTGCAGCGAACAAGCCACCCCCTGCCCAATGGCATCCTGCAAGCCCTGGAGTATCTGAGAAACCACTTTCTTGACCAGGTATGAACTTGAGGCAGCCCAGGGCAGCTCTGGGCCGTGAACAGATCTGCTCCAGGGAACCAGGCTCTGTTTATAGCTTTCGGGAAGGACTTTCTTGCCCCCTAAGGCTCTGAATAGGCAGAAAGGTGTAGGTCTGAGCAGGCAGCCTGCAGGGAAATACCAGTGTGATCCCCCCTAGGAATGCCTTTAGCCCCGTGCTGTGTTTTTGTGCCTTCCCTCGCTGAAACCCTCTGCAGTTGGGTCTCTTGGTGCAGGCAGTCAGGCTGTCTTTGCCCGGGGAGGTGTCATGTCTCTGCTCCCCAGGGAGGCAAATCTGCCCGACAGTGTCACTGCTCCCTCTGTTCTGTGGCTGCTGCTGGTGCCAGAGCTACTGTGAGAATTAATCGTGTTTCAGCTGACAGGCACCACTAAGCAGAGAGAAAACATTACAGCAGTGCCTGCAACAACTTCTTCTGGATCTCAGCTCTGTGTTTATACCCTAAGTGGAGATGGCAGTGGAAGTGTGTGCTGCAGATGGTATTCCTGTAGCATAGCTGCAGAAATGGAAGACCCTGTGACATAAGACATATTAGTTAAAGAGAGGACTTTTCTTCCTGTGCTTTGCCATTGTCTAGGTGTGTAATATCATGCCAAAGTGCAAAAGTGTGTGAGTTCTGTGAAGTGACAATGCAAGTGGTTTTCATTTTGAGGTTATGGTATCCATTCAGTTCACATAAATAAACCAAAGAGTGTAAATACCGTCTCAGTGGCACAGAGCTATCACCAGAAGCTTGGGTGGGGTCAAGCTCATGGGAAACTCCTAAATCTCACTTTTGACTGAAACTCAATTGACAATCACATTAAAAAGAAAATCAAAATTTCCCTCAAAATGGCAACTACCTCTTGCCAGCCTGTGGAAGGATTAGATGTATCAGATGTACCAGGTGTTAAAAGGAGCCTTGTGGATCTCACAGTCAGTTTGTGTGAGCCAGCACTCGATGTATGTTTGCATTTGGTGGACACACATCGATGAATTTGACACTTGGAGTTGCCATGAGTAAACACAGCCTGCCAAAGAAAATGGACATATGTCAATGATAGGGATTTTAAAAGGCAAAATGAGTACTTTTGCATTAAATAAAAGCCAAACAAACATGAAAATTGCTATGTCACAGCTGGTTCTGTGGGCATTAGGCATGGTTTGCCCCAGAGAAATGTCCACGCGGCTTCTAATGATACAAAAGTATTTTGGTGTTCAATCCCACTGCCATAGGATATTTGCTATTACAAGGAAGGTGAAGGATCACTTATTTGTCAGAAGTTTGGTTCTTGATGACTCCTCTCTTTGTCTCTAATAATTTCTTTTACCCACAGGTCGGCCTGTTCCGAAAATCAGGTGTAAAATCCAGGATTCTGTCTTTAAGAGAAATGAATGAAAGCAACCCAAACAATGTCTGTTACGAAGGGCAGTCAGCATTTGATGTGGCAGACATGGTGAAGCAGTATTTCCGAGACCTTCCTGAGCCTATATTTACTAGCAGGCTTTGTGAATCCTTCCTCCACATCTACCAATGTAGGTACCAAAAACTATTATTTTCCAATGCCTTGGATTTCTTAATATTCAGCTGTACAAGGCAGTGGCCAGACTAAGACTAGTGCCATGTTCCCCTGACACAAGTCAGGCAGGACATTTCTGACAAGATGGGTTCATTGTGGCTCTGGACTTGGGAGCTTCCCATCTGCATCCTATGAACCAGCTGGTTCTCTTCCTTGAAGGATAAGTGTAATGAAATGCTGCAGCAGCCCCCTTAAACCGTGTTTTTAAACAGTCATTTCCTTCTGCAAAATTAAGAAATAACCTGACCCCCTTGTTCATGGCATGGCAAAGCTCCTTGAGCGAGAAGTCCTGTTACATTGATGACATTTCTTTATTAAGGTGCCCGAGAACAGCTGGGAAATGCCAGCAGCTTTCTGCCTGTGCTCACACTGTTACTGTCCTTGAGACTCAACCCAAAAAAGAAGGAAACATGAAGCTGAAATTCCGCATTTAATATGGTTTAAACAGGTTCTATCTCCAGTACTTTGCCCTCAAGGAATTCACTTTCAAAAAGCAGAGGGGTTGGGGAAGGAACTTGAAGGAGGGCTAATAATGTTGTTGGGACAAACAAGTTTCTTCAGCTTTTGAGAAAAGGTGTTGAAAGGCAAAGTGTGAGCTTTCTGAGAGGACAGGTTTTGCAGCCTAACCTGTGTGACTTTTACTGACATAAGGCAGTGAGCAGCTGCTGTCTTGTGTATGGTGTGGGTTCATGAAAGCCCAGTTCTGTTTTATTTCATCACCTCTCAGGGTTTTAAAATTTTGTCTGAAAATGATTTGTTTGTTTGAAGCAAGTTTTCTTTTTGCATTCACACATCCTCCTCTGTAAGGAGATCCACAGTTCCCATGTCCAAAGGATGTAAAACAGTTTTCCTCCATTCATTGCAATATGGCCACTATCTACCTCCTGTCTCTTGTTTTGGGAGAGAAACAGCAAATACCCAAATTCTACTCATCCCATCTACTCAGCCATCTACTCACCCATTCTACTCAGCCATCTTCTGCCAGATGTGTCTGGAGGCAGTGCACAGATTAAATTACTCTTTTGGAGATAAGAATTGTGCTCCTTTCACCAAGAAGTGTGTTTTGTGTGTTCTATATGTGTGCTTCTACCTGAAGGGAAGAAGTGATCCTCTGCCCTTTGCAGTGGTGTTAGCTGGAGAAATCCTTGTGCTGGGGATGCGTGGCAGGATGAACCAGCCCCACTCTCCTGTAGGTGCTGTTTGGGCAGACAGTCTCACTGGGGGTTAGTGTGAATTAAAATCTGTTGGCAAAGCACTGGTCTCTGAATTGAGTTAGCTGAGAGCATCTGTTCTCTTTATGCTTGAAGCTGAAAGGAAAAGACAGTAGAGCAGCTACCTGCTCCAAAGTATCACTGCAGAGTAATATTTTGTGGGGAGACAGGCCCTTATTTGGATTGTAACTCAGTTCAGATAAGTTCATTAGCATGGTGTTCAAGATAAATTGCAAGTCAGGCAGCAGCATCCCTGGGTGTGAACATGCATTTGACAGGCAGTAGGAGAAATGGGACATGTTTGGTGGGATAATGGCCTTTCCTTGTCTGCTGTGAGCTTGAGACAAGGAAATGGATGAACCTACAAGTCAGTGTCCTGCTGGGACCCTGCTGATGGATGCTCCTTCTGCAAGTCCTGGGTGATTTTTGTCATGGTTTTTGCTTTCAGACGTGCCGAAGGACCAGCAGCTTCAGGCTGTCCAGGCTGCTATTCTCCTCCTCCCAAAGGAAAACCGAGAAGCTTTGAAAATCCTCCTGTTCTTCCTGCGAGATGTGGTGGCTTTTGTTGAGGAAAACCAGATGACCCCAACGAACATCGCTGTCTGTCTTGCACCTTCTTTGTTCCACCTCAACACCCTGAGGCGGGACAGTTCCTCCTCAACCAGGTACTGGCATCTTGATGCTGGCACTGCTGCTGTCCACAGTGTTCCTGGCTGGAGCAACGCTTTCTGTAGCTGACCTAGGCTCTGTGTCTGATTTTGAGGGGGAAATAGAGTGTGTCCCTTGGGGTTTGCCTGAAAATCTGCAGCAAATCTGGTTGCTCAGGTGCAGCAGGAGCTGCCTGCAGTGCATGGAGCGATGTGGCCGCTCACTGCCCAGTGCAGAGGGCAGAGGTGAGTAAGGCCCCATTGCCATGCTCCTGGCCGGTCTCTGTGTGTCCCTCGCCACTGCTGCACTCCCCTGGTTGCCCAGGAGCCCAGCCTGTGGCCCCCTGCTTGCATTAAAGTGGCGCTGGCCATTGGAAATGTGCTCCTGCCCTGGCAGCCTGAGCCCGGGTGCAGCCTTCAGGCCCTGCAGGTACCTGGCAGATTGAAGCGGCTGCTGGCACTGGTTCTGCTGGGTGATAAGGGGATCATTCCTGCCAAATCGAGCCACAGGGATTCTGTAAATTTATCTTAATAAGTAAGAGTATCTGGATTGCATAACATCCCCTGTTTGTACGTGCAGGGAGGAAGGTGCCCTTGGGCCAAAGTAGACAAATAATCTCCGAGAGCATTCATGCCTTATCTGGCCTCCTGAGGCAGGGCTGTTTGCTCTACTCGTGCTCCTGGGCTGTGGACAGACGGATCAGGGCAGGAGAGCACAGCTGGCTGTGCAGGAAGCATTGTGCTCCTGACAGCGTAGTGAGCCGAACACCTCACTTGGGGATCTACAGGGGAGCACCAGTCCCAAAGCAGAAGCTGTCAGATGAGCTGTTGGCATCTTTCAGGCTCTGGATAGCACAGGGGAAGGGAAAGAAAACACTAAGGATTTTCTTTTGAATGTCACAAAACATCAGAAAATGCCTCAGGCATCCCTGTGCTGAGCTGGCACACGGCAAGGGAGCCACGGGCCACCATGAGGGCACCTGAGGATGCGATGGAGCAGCAGCAGCAGCAGGTCCTGCTGGATTGCGCTGCTGTTTGAGCTCCTGGGAGCTACACTCTGGGAGTTGTTCCTCTTTGCTTTACATCAACACTGCTCTGAAACGTTAAGACCAAAGATAGCAATGGAGTTTTCTCTTTGTTGTCAGTGTTTAAAAGCCAGGATGCTTTGAAGCTTTAGCTCTGCTGTAACTGTGCATTAATGCCTTGGTGCAGGGTTCCCACTTCAAAGGATACAAGCTGACAGGTCTGACTCTGAGGAGCAGCACTGAGGACTATTATCTTCCACCCAATTTTCAAGCCATTTGGCAGGGATGCACATAGATAAAAGTTTCAGAAGCCAGGACTAATGATGTAATACCATGAGTATGAATTAAAAGAGGGGACTGTTTTGAAATGTGTTGGATGTGGTTTGGGCCGAAGGATTTAGAAGGTTCTACATGGGCTTTGCAGGTATCAAAGGAGCTTGATATGGAAGGTTACACACAAATAAGTTTGGGGTCATTGTTGTCCTTGGCCAAGTGTGTGATGATGCATTTGGGGAATGAAGTCCTTGGCTTACCTTTCTTGGGTGTCCATTACTACCAGTCAGTAGCACCCTGGGCATCTTTGGGATGTGCTGGAAGAGAATCCCTCTATGGACTTTCTGCAGTTGCATTGCATGAGCCCTGCATGGCACACGCAGGTCCTTCAGTGCAGTGTTTGTGTGTGGTTCCCAGCACTTTGCTCACTCAGCCGTCCTTTCACCTTTCCCTCTCCTAGATCCAGTCAGAGGAAGTGCAGCCTGGGGAAGCCAGACCAGAGGGAGCTGAGTGAGAACCTGGCAGCAACGCAGGGCTTGGCCCACATGATAATGGAGTGCAACAGGCTCTTCCAGGTACGTCACTCACTGTCACCAAGCAAAAGCTCTGGGCAGCCCCGGGTGGGTAGCTGGCGTGGAGCACCAGCTGGGCCATTGCCCCGCAGAGGTCCTTGCCAACCCAGCTGCTGCTCTGAGCCTGTGACAGGTGGGAGCCCTGCTGATGCCACCAAAGAGAAAATGAGTGTCATTGGAGCACTCCTCCTTTCCTCCCTCCATCCCCAGTGCTGATGGGCTTTGACTCCATGGGCTCGGGGCCAGCTTGGAGAGTGCCTGTGGGCAGTGCCCGGGCAGGGTGGCCCTGGCCATCCCTGCTGGACTGTGGGTTGAGTTTTGCTGCTGGGGCCTGGCCAGAGCATCAGCCATGCCTGTGCCTGGCCATGGACCCCAGTAATCTGAATCTGGACCTTGGCCCACAGACTGACTTCCCAGCTTGACCGCGGCCTTTGCCCGTCATTACGGACTTGCCTAGTGATCCTTAGACTGTGGCTGACCCTGGTTGCTGTCCCTGGACCTGATCCTGACCTCCCTTGCTGATTCACCTTCCTGGCTCTACCTCGGACCTCATCGCCGTGGATGTGTCTGATGATCTTTACTCTTGGCTGACCCTGGCTGCCATCTCCGGCCCAGCGCTGGCACTGTGAGACAGGGCAGCCGCCCTGCCCGCCCTGTTGTCCCACTTGCCACCTGGCCCCTTTCCCTCAGGGACGCTGTCCACACTCCAACAGTCAGCTCAGACCTTCTCATGCTCTGCTCCAGCTCCTCGTCTGGGCAGGGGCCACTGTCCCATGGCTCCCCTGCACTGACACATGGCCCTGCCCCAGGGCTCCCCCAGCACTGATTCCACCACCGGTGCCTGGCTCCTGAGTGACACCCCACCCCAGGACAGCTGGGGTTCCCAGGAGTCTGATCGCTGCATGGCCCCAGTCTCCAGCCTGGACAGGGCTCCTCAGTGCCCCCCTCCAGCCCCAGCCCAGCCATGAGTCCCTGTTTCCCCAGCAGTGGCCTGAACCCCTCGCCCAGCTCTGAGGCCCCTAGGGGTGCTCTGACACCGCTGCCCGCCCTGTACCCTCTGGTCAGTCCCAGCAGCATGGGAGCTGGCCCTGTTCCTGGCTACATGGCCCTGGAATAGCCCCGTGGAGACTCTGAGCTACCCTTGCACACATGGACGTTCCACACAGCCCTGCTCTGACCACTGCTGGCTCCAGCCCTGAGCTGTGGGGCTGCCCCTCACCCAGGGGTGCTGGGGTCCTGTTGGTGTGACCCCAACCCTGCCAGGGTAGGCGTTTGATGCTGAGACTCAGGGATTGCCTGGAGAGGGCTGTCCCCCTTCCGCTGGAGGCCACAGCTCGGTGTGGCAGCCTCTGCCACGCCCGTGCCTGGAGGAACAGCCGGGTCCGCTGCTCTGGACCCAGACCTGGACTGGTCACTGTGGCCACCACTGGACTGCGGCTGACGCTGCTTCCACCACTGAACCTGAGCATGTGTGGCCCCGTGAGCAGGACTCGGCTCGTCACCACTGCCACCCCCAGCCTGCCCGGCGTGGCCCAGGTAGGGCGGGATGGGGCCGTGGCTGCCGAAGCACTGCCTCAGCCCCGGGAGCAGGGAGAGCACGGCCGTGGCACGGGTGTGGGGGCAGGTGGGGGGCAGGAGCACAGCACACGGCCTGGGCAGCTGGTGGATGCCCCAGCACGCGTGGCAGTCACGCTGCTGTCACTGTGGCACCAGCGCCGGGCCGGGCGGGTCTGTGGGCAGTGCTCAGCCACCAGGCGCGTGTTTGCACAGGTCTGCACTTGGTGAAGTGCCGGCTGCTGCCCACCACATAAGGTGCTGGACACTCACCAGCTGCAAGAGCCGAGCCCTCCCCAGTTCTCTGTACGTGGAAGAACCTGATACAGATCTCTTGTATCCCTATACACATATATATGTACAAATATACACACATGCACATGTCAGCACCTGCATCAATGCAACACCTACTCTCCAGTGGTAGCACAGCTGCATTTCTGTGCTGCTTTAGCACTCTGGAAGGTTTTTTAGGAGCAGAGCCTCCAACAAACCGCAAGGCAAAGGCAGGAGCTGTGGCTCCTTGTAGTTGCCCAAGATTGATACACAGCGCACAAAGCAGTTTGCCAACTCCACAGGGATTCAAAACATTGCTGCTGAGGGGAAAGGCATTTCCCTTGTGTTTTCCTCAGAGGGAATGTAGTTTAACTGATCTGCTCCTCCCCTGGGCCTCCTGATCCTCCAGGTAAAACTGCTGCCTGCCTCCCCGCACCATCAGAGGTGACATCAAGGGCTGGGGGACCTGCTCCTACCTGGCACAAAAGGTAAAGCAGATGGAGGGTGTACGGATCAGGGTATGGCTGGGTCTGGGAGTGTGGGTGGCTGTACTGTGGCTGGAGGTACCCGTGGGTGTTCTGAGTTCATGGGCTTTGGCTCCCACACTGAGAATTGCTCTGAGCTGTCTCACAGCCGCTGGTCTGCCTCGATACCAGCAGCTGCTGAAGCCGCACTCCTTTTCTCTCTCTTTCCCTTCCCCCTCTACTTTTCTTTATTTTCCCTTGGGTTGACCCCACCCCAACAGACAGAGACAACTCCAGTTGTTTAGTCCCTTTATTGTCATTCCACAGGGAACCGCTACATCCTCTGCACAGGCTTAATTCCCAGGATGTCGAATCCTTTGGCCATGACGGTGGCAGTGGCTTCGCACAGCAGCAGCCTCCACATATTCACCTTCACGATCTGGCCTGGAAAACACAGACAGAGGAGCTGGAGTAGCTGCTCAGAACAGCACCTTCCCCAGGGGAGGCCCCCCCACCCACAGCCTGGCCCTGGACTGGCACACGGAACCCTTCCTGCTCTCCCCAAGCCAGGCAGACTGACCACCCCTCCTGTTTCCTGCTGACTGGCTGCTCCCAACTCTACTCAACCCTTCTGCCCAGTGACAACGTGGGCTCTGCCAGTCTCTGTCAGTCCTCCCACATGGACACAGCAGTGTGAAAGACAACAGCTTTTCAATACAGGGTAACATCCCAGAGAGTGCCTGCACCACAAGATGTGACACAGGCACACTCAGCACCCCATGGCCAACACTCACCAGTCTGCCTGTCCTTCTCAACACAGTAGCAGCTGTCGTAGAACTCAGTGAAGGTGGTGGCCAGCTCATACAGGTAGTCACAGAGTGTGTGCAACAACAAGTCCTCCAGGATTTTCTGCAGGATCTCAGGAAACCTCAGGATGCACTTGCCCAGTTTCCACTCCTTCTCATGGTCAAGGACAAGCACCTCCTCCCTGGCTGCCTTCCGCAGCATCTGCTCATCGATATTGGCCAGGCGAGCAATAGCCCTGGAATGGTCCAAAACAGAGTCTGCTTGTGAGGTCCCACTGCCCAGCCTGTCCAGGGTCACCTGTCTGGCCTGGCTCAGGGCTGATGTCCTCCCTTGCCCAGTCCTGGGTGACCAGGCCAGTGAGGACAGTCAGCCCTGGGGATGCCCTCAGGGAGATCTGGGAGGGCACTGCACAACAAGGAGGGATGGGCTCTGGGCACCTGCCTCAGCAAGGACAGCTGAAGCTTCCAAGCAAACCAGGGCTCAGGGTGCCAGAAAAACTGGGGTGTGGCAATACCTGAGCTGAGCAGCTGCTGGAACACAGATGCACCCTTTTCCAACTACCTAAATCCTCTGATGACCAGAACTCCCACAGTCCCCCCCCGGGTTGTGTGTCACACACAGGAGCTGTTCAGGTGGCACTGACCATTCATCGTGTGCAGTGACCAATAAAATCCTGTCTGTGGTGCATACCAGCGTACCTGGCTTCTCTTACCAAACACCCCCAACAGCACAGATGTGACTGTCACCCCTCTGCCCACATGTCCCTTTGTGACACGGACGCAGAGAGCAGCAGCACCAACTCCAGCAGCTCCCTGCACCCCACGCACCTGATCCGTGTGAAGGCATAGAGCAAATAGGCAGCTGTGTTCCCTCGGTCATCCAGCATCTTGTCGAAGGAGAACACGTAATCGTTCAGTCTGTTGTGGGACAGATCTGCATATTTAATGCACCCAAAGGCCACCGACGTCTGGGCAGCTTTCAGCTCTTCTGGCGTCAGCACCTGGTGCAATTTTGAAACAGGCAGCAGTCAAGAGGAAGAATGGAGCATAACACACAGCCCTGGTCTCTCAGCAGGGTTCAAGAGGAAAGCCCAGCCTGCTGAGGGGATTTACCCACCTGGTGCTCAGTACACACACCTCTCTGCTTCAGGGCACCAGACAACCCCACACCCACCTCTTGCTTCTCCTGCAATCCACTGGCACCACAGCCCTGCTCAGGTTAGGGCTGACTCCCTCTTCTGACAGCCCAGAGGACCCCTGTGCCCCACAGCCTGCCAGGTGTGATGTGCTGTGCTCCTGCTTCTTACAAACTGCATGTACACATAAAAGATGTCTGCTCCTCCCACCCTTATGGAGCATTTTGGACAGTCAGTGCTTGCAAACCCCCCTCTGCTGGAACAGTGCATCAGGGCAAAGCACTTCGTGCCTGACTCCCATGAGCCCTTTGGAGATTTTCAAGATGATTTTTTTTTCCTGTGCTTCCTCATGTTCCTGTTTAAAAAGGGACTTTTCACTTTCCCCCTACACTGCACTTCCCAACTCCACTGCCTCACACTGCTTGGACAGTTTGGTCCTTTGGTTACGGTCCATGTCTCACACTGTCCCTGCTGGCCATCACAAAGCAAGACAGACAGAAATCTCATTAAGCAATGCAGAGACCATAAGTCTGTGAACACATCTGGGAAGTTCTCAGGAAAGACAAGCAATTTGTCACAGCTACCTTGTCCCGTTCCTTGTCTTTCAGCTTGTCCATGGCTCGTTTCAGCCCTTCCTCCAGCAGGTCTATGAGACGCACCGTGTCCCCTGAACGAGTTTTGAACTTCTTCCTGGAAACACACAGCCAAAATGACCACCTGCGTAAGAGGCAAAACACTTCCACCCTCTGCCTAGTGTCCAGTAAGCTTAGGAAAAAAGCACATGGCAAATCTGTATTGAAGAAACTGCCATCACACAGCTACAAAACTGAGAGAGCACCCACAGCATGGTCAGCAGGAATGGCCAGGAAGGCTTCAACTGTCAGAACTGTCCAGTTCCAGGACACAATACCAGTGCCAGACTTTTCCCAACTTTTGTTTCTATCTACCATGAAGCAGGTAGAAAGTTATGAAAACCGTGGCCTTTCCCACTGCCATCTCCCAGTACCACAGTAGCTTCCACCAGCCAATCCAAGGGCCCCTCCCCAAATGCCAGCCAGCAGAGGGAATGTGACCACAGCATCAGTGACTGTGTGGATCAAGGACAATGACACTGAACAAAATGAATCAGTTACAGGTAACAGCACAGGGTGCAGTGCTTTCTTCTGAGGGTTTTTTTGGTGTGCCACATACGTACTCATCAACAAATGAGAGCAAGTCTCCTGCACTCACTCAAACTGTCTCTCCAAGGCACGTATAGAGGAAAAACTACTCGCAGGCACTTACTTGTCCTCTCCCAGCACCACTCCGAAGGCAGCATGGGCCACTCTGGTGACTTTGGGATCATACCAGCCAACCATCTGTCCAGCTGCAAACACTGTTTGCAAATGCACAGACTGCAAGGAAAAAACACCAACAACTGGTTCTCAACCCACTCCTCCAGGCGGTTTCTTCACGGCTTTATCCTATTCACAACGATGCTCTCACAATAAGACTTAAAATCTTCCCAGCTCCACAAATTCCACTTCCTAAAGTTCAACCTTTCCAAGAGTTTTGCAGCTTTACAGAAGCATCCACTGGCTAGTTCCCATCACTGCTCAGATGAGGAGTAAATACACCAATCACACTGAAGACCCTGTGGTGTCCTACCTGTGCTACTGCTGCATCCATCATTTCACACACTTAGTGATGACCTGCACCAACAGTTACAGCAGAGGGTGGTGAACTCACCTGGCCACTATCGACAACGTAGATAAGGATATCACCCTTCTCCTCACACAGCCTGTGCTTCAGAGCAGCCAGGTCTGATGTGTCATACGTGTAACCTCCGTCCGATTTCATGATTGTCAGCGGGACAGGGAAACCCGGGACGAACACAACCTTGCGGCCATCATCAACCTGGACAAATCCTACAAAAGCAGTGAAAAACATTCTGGGTTGTACCACAACAGGGAGGCTTCTGGGCCAGCAGCAACACTTCCCTTCCCTGCTGCTATCAGGAAGAACAGGCCATACATTCACATTATCAAAAATATGAAAAAACCTACATGAGAACTCCCTTGTGAACCAACCAAGTCCATTCTGTACGGAACTTCCAGAACTACACACAAGGAAACAGATCTACATGATTGTGGCCTTACCAGAAAAGACCTAATTCAGAAACTCCCATCACTGGCATCCAGATCTGCCTGTACAGCCACAAACTCATCACAAAACATGGCATTAAAGGCAATAGAAACTCTACAGATATATGATGATGATTTTGCAGAGAGTCTTTCTGAGGTGAGTCAGAACACTTCAGAAGGTGAGACTCAAGAACTGCCAAATCCAGACAGGAACACATAAAACCAGAGACTTTTTATGCTGCATTTGGCTTCTTGCCAGTTTCAAAGTCAACATGATCCAAAAATCCCACTGTCTTCACAGAGATTTCTCAGACAAAGTTCCCACACAGTCACAACACTAAGATCGGGAAGTCTGTCATATATTGCTCCTTGACTATTTACTCAGAATACAATAAATTCCAGTAGTACCCTGTGCTATTGCCTACAAATATCACAGACAAACTGCTTTTGATGTCAGCGAGAAAGATTCAGGCTTTCTGCAATGAGGAAAAGCCACAAAAGATCCACTTAGGAAACGTGCCTGATAAGGGGAACATGCAACTTGAAAAGCATCAGCCCTAAGCCTTGCTGAATAGGATTGAGGTTACCATGCTCATCCTCAGAGCTGCAGAACTTCTGACCCAAGACCAAAAGCCTCACCTTTATCTTCAAATTCTTTCACAATGTCTTTCATCATCTCATGGTAGAAGGATTCCCCTCTTTCTATGATTGTGATGTCCAAACAGTTGTAGATTTTCTGGAATTCTTGAGGGAAACAGAACAAAATACTTACATTAAAGGCACACAGTGGAAACCAATGGCAAATGTTTACCAGTGGGTACAGCAAGGCCCAAAAGGCATTATCCATCTCTTGGTCAAGCTGTCAGACTAGGACTCAACAGACAAAAGATTTAGCTGAAAGTCTCCATTTAAGACAGCCCAGAACTTTGGCTGTACTGGCTTTTTGCTTTCAGCTTCTCTTAGCAGTTTGGCAGTGGTTTTCAAGAGAAAACAGAAGGGTGTGCTCAGACATAAAGTGAAGAGTTCTGTTCTACTGTTCTGTGGCTGAGACATGATTCCAGATGTGGCCAAGTCACCTCTGCGTGACACGTCACAGATGAGATTCCAGGCTTTAATGAAGTCGGGGTTTTTGCTCTGCAGCAGCACCACACATTGGTAGGCTCGCTTCTTAAACTCCTCCTCTGTGTCAAACCTCCGCTTGGATTCCTGCAGGGAAACACATGGAAAAGCACTGCTTCCTCCCCTGAAACAAACCACCACTCCGAACAGGTTCTCCAGGCATGCTCATCTTGAGACAGAAAGGCTGTGTGCTTACACAGCCTTTTGATCATGCCCCATACAGACAGTTTAATATCAGATACCACAATTCATCACCCCATGGCTGGTTATTGCAATAATCTACTAACAGTCATTTGATTCTTTCATTTCTCCAAAACTATGCTGCAATTTGTAAAGCTCCTCAATCTGCTTTTCAGATGCTGACATAAACATCACACTTATCTGCTACACATACCTTGTAAAAAGCTTGGAGGTCCCCAATGGGAGGAGAAACCGTTAAGTAATCCGGAAATTTGTCCTGGAGGTGAGCAATGAGCATTCCAAACTGGGTGCCCCAATCTCCTAAATGGTTCAACCTTGGAGCAATTGAAGAGGACAATATAATCATCTCTTAAACATATGCTTTAAGACAAACACATTTTAAATATATATATTCTAAAAGAAACACACATAATACCAGAAACCCAGCCCAGGCAAGCTCCCCCAATTTCACTACACTGAAGCTGCTGCCCACCTCGATTCCTAACCCTGCTACACTTGCTCAGCTTAGTATCTAGGACACATAGAGGGTTATTTGCTGTGTGCTTATAAACTAAGAGCAATACAGACCAGAACAGAGAGACAGGGACTGCACAAACGGCCCAGGAAGCCCATCACACGCAGCCACTGAGACTCACCTCAGAACATCATAACCTGCGAACTCGAAGAGCCGGCACATGCTCTCTCCGATGATGGTAGAGCGCAGGTGGCCAACGTGCATCTCCTTTGCAATGTTGGGGGAGGAAAAGTCCACCACCACCTTGGACACGGCACCAAAGGAACACAGGAATAAAAGGCCATTACCACACCTCGTGTGTTTGATCTGGGTTTTGTTGGGGGGAGCAGGGGGAACGAGGATCACCTCTGCTGACCCTCAGCAGGGAACATCAGAGCAGGCTTCAGCCTGGGATTTGCTGCAGCCCAGCCGAGGGTCAGGGACCACTCCCAGACTGACTAGGGCACAACACCCACCCTCAAGCCCTGTCCCTCACCCACTGGAGACCACACCAAGTACAGGTGACCTGTCCCATGATCCCCACTCCTAAGCCACATCCCACATACTCTGCTCTAACAACCTGCGGACATGGACATCTGCTCAGCACACCACTTCAGGGGGTAATTTCAAAGCTACCTGCAGTCCCGAACATTTCCCCTGTAGCAGGATGGCTGTGTGCTTACTGCTGTACCTTTTTCCTTTTGCCAATAGCTGGTGGTTGAACTCCATTGATCAATAAACTGCTCAGCTGCTTCGACACAAAATCCTTTCTCAAGTGGACATTGATAAAACCTTTGCAGGAAAAAATCAGCAATGAGTGCTGGAGCTGCAGAAGTGCCTCAAACCACTTTTTTTTTTTTTTGTTTCCTTCCCCCCTGGATTTCTGTTTCCATGCATCAAGCACAAGAGCACATGAAGTCAGCTTGACAAAACATTTTTCAGTCACAGGACAACAAATTGTCACTAGAGGACAATTTCTGTTCCCAGATTAGAAGAGTCTGTCCACACCACTATAGCCTTTACTGCAGGAGTCAGATACTGCAAGCTACACCACTGACATAATTCCTTTTTGTACACTGTCACTCACTGGTGAATTTATAGAAACAATTTTTTATGAGAAAAGAAAGAGTTTGGTTTCCAGAATGCAAACCCAAATCCTGCTTTATCTTTTTTTAAAAATTAATACCCTAAAACATATCATTTCATCTGGGATAATTCATGGTCATGCTATGACACTGCCTTACTTCTGCTTCACAGAGCTAGTGAACAAGCCCTAGCCCCAGAGGGCTGTGCCACGGGATTTTTGTGTTTATGCTGAAGCCTTAAGGAATATGAGCCCTTGTATTTTTCCCTGGGTCACAGGGACAAAACAGATGCAGCAATTAATCACCTCCACGCTACTCCAGCCTCTCCGTTCTGAGATGACAAGGTCTCCTCACCATGCAAGAAACAGCGAGAAGGGCTGTCGCTTTTTGGTGTGATTTCATGACTGTGGCTGGATTCCCATCACCAGTGCTGAAAGAGGAAAAGCTGGTCCCTTAAGGATCAGTGGAAAAACTGCTAATTAAAGGGCTCAGGATCATACCTGCCAATTCTAATATAGAAGTAGATTTTCTGCTGCTGCACAATGAGTGCTACAAAGCTTACCAAGACAGAAAAAGCTAATTCACCCTGTAACTGCAGTTCTAAATCACAAAACAGCAGAACTCAACCCAGCATCCCTCTCACTACAAAACTGCCCTTTTTGGTTTAAGATATACAAGGTGTGCAAAATGAAACTATCTTACCAGGACCGGCAATTTCAACCTTCTCAATGCAATCATTGGCAGGAATATTTTTTGCTATTTTCTCTGCGATTTCTCGTGGGATAACCTTCTGTTCCCTGGTTTTGAGCAGTATCTGGAAAACAACAAGATCAAGTAAAATTCAATCCGTCAAAACATTCTAGACAGCAAAACAGAGAGCACAGATACTGAAGCACTGAAAGATCCTCATGGTCCTTCAGCTTCATAATACAGAGATACACACAAAGAGAAACATGTCTAGCACATTTTATAGATTAGATCAGTCCTGCACAGCACAAGCCTGACTAGATCCAACACGTTCACCTTGTTTTACTCAGAGCAGTCCCTATGTCAGAAGAAAATCTCCCAGGCTATTTTTCAAAACGTGTCAAGTGGTTTGGCAAATTTTAATTTTTCTAGGCTAGTGAAAGGGACAAATCCTTTAAAAATCAACATAGCTGGCACAGTCCTTCACTGCTGCACAATCCTGTTGATCAGTCTCATGGGTGTCCTCAGCTCTACCAACATTCACATTTGAAGTTCTGAGCTGTGCCTCCAGCAGATGCTGAGTGTGGTTTCAGAGCAGGTCTGCTTATTTATGATTAAACACAACCAAAGCAAACTGCCTTCAGTCTTGTCTTAGTCTCAAGCTTAATAAATAAATAAGTGAACAGATTAATAAGTGAATAAATAAATAAAATGCAGCAACCCAAGCAAACAGATAATCCCAGCACTACCCAATTTTCTCCAAAGAGCATCAGAAAAACTGCTGTTAAAGTAGCTGTCCCTTTCCCTGGAGACATGAACAGTCCACTGTGAGGAACTCAAAGAACAGGACACAAGTTTACATACAATGATAGCATCAGAGTGGTTTGGGTTGGAACAGACCTTTGAAGATCACCTAGTCCAACTACACAATTTCCCTGTCCATTCCCAAGGCATCTTCTCACATAGCTTTTTGCAAATCGTACAAAAACATCCTTCAGGAGGATTCTGTGAGCTAGCCCAACCCACCCCTTGCAAAACACATTTACATTGTATAAAATTACCACAAGTGTTTGTTTCTGAGCACATGATTTTCCAGTATTACTGTGATGTGTTTGAAAACAATCCCACTGAGGCCACAAAGATCATGTACCTCTTTGTCAACTCAGAATTTACACTACTGCTTGTATTTGCTAACTTGCAGTTTGCTGTAAAATGTATTTCTACTAAAGTTTCAGCTGTCTGTTTAACCTGTCATACACAGGATCCTTATGAGATAAGGTAAAGGCTTAAAAAGGGCAAGAAAAGCAAACCTCAGTAGCCTTAAATGCTACTCAAAGTGTACACTACAGGAAAAATAACAGCAAACCCAGACTATGGACGTGTTACACCACATTAGAGGCGTGTTATCTGAACCATTCCAGAAACGGTTACCACACTCCTATTACTCTAAGGAGCAAGTGGAGCTCCTGGCTGAAACCTCAGGCATTAATATGCTAATGAGCTCTGAGGAAAACAATAGGCATTTGTGAGGGTCCTTTCCACATCAGCGCGCCGAAGGGAGAGGCTGCTGCCTGGCACGTACCAGTGCTGCCTCAGGCAGGGCACTTCCCCACCCCGCTGGCAGTCCCAGTGACCCTAGGCCGTGTTCCAGCTCTGCCCAGGGGACACCCTGGGAAGAGCTGCACCACAGCCAAGCCCCTAGAACAGGCTGAAAGTCCCCAACCTGCTGCTCTCATCCCCTGGCTCTGCCATGCTGACACTGCCTGTGAGCACGGCCAAGCTCCAGCCCAGTGCACAGCCTGCCTGCCCAGGGAACAAACCCCAGAGCCAAGCCCAGCACTAGGAGCCCTTATTCACCACCACTGCTGACAACCTGGAACTGGAAACCCTGGCTGGAAGAGAACCGTTCAGACACCGAGTTATGCGACCCACGTCGACACAGGGAAGCCTGGACTGCTCAAGAATCCCAACCGCGACTTAATTGGGGTAACGCGGCGGTCAGAGAAGTGGCAGCGCCCTGAATCCCGTGTCAGTGCAGTCACCCAGGGCGGCAGCACAGGCACACTATGCTAATGAGACCGAGGGGAGACACAGGATCTGTGAGAGCTGTTTCCGCCTGGCACCGCAGCCCAGAGCCTGCTGCCTGGCACGTATCGTGTCCGTGCTGCCCGAGCCACGCTCCCTGTACCGGGACAACCTGGCACAGCAGAGCTCCATGCATGGCAGTGCAAGTTCAGTGTCAAAACTGCCAGTCTAATGGGTTAATAAAGGTGAATCGACAACAAGACATGTAAAAAAAGGAGTTGTTTCTGTTGAGATTGCCAAGTAAAAGATTTGTAATTACAAAGTGCACTTGGTCACCCAAAGGCACCAGTGCATTGAAAGTTTAGGCATTTCAGCACCTAAGCTAGAACACACTACCTTCTTTCTCACACACCTCCTGGTTTTATTTCAGCACAATCCCAGCCCACTGAGCAGGCTGAGCAACTGCTGAAGTGTCTCTGATCCTGTTTGGGTCCTCTTTGGTCAAAATCCCTGTATCCAGAGAATTAACAAGAGATGTTAAGCAAAGGACTGAGCCAGAGGGGTACGAAAGGTAGTGCCTGAGCAGCAATCCACACCTGGCTGGGCTCTGAGAAGGCACTTCCCGAGCACGCCCTGGCCTGACAATGCCCAGTTTCTTCCAGCTGGAGCTCAGAGAGGGCAGTTTGGAGTGTAAGACACAGGGATCCAAACCTGACAGGACAGCACCTGGGCCCCTTTGCTCTGCTGTGTGTGTTTGTGAGCAGGAGGAAACCACCCGCAGCAACGGGAGGTGTGAGCCAGGAGGGGAAGCTGGAGATGTGCGTTTGTAACCCGCTCTGTGAGAAGGGGGTATGTGCACACAAATAAGGGTGGGGATATCACACTTTCCTGGCACTAGAGAAGAGCAGTTAGAGATATGCAGGTGTTTCTCAACATTTTACAATTCTCCAGAAACGTGATTTATTGTTTTGCTGTTTTCAGTTCCAAACATACAACTCACTAATTGGTAGTTAATTGCACATCATTAGTAAATCGATGCAGCACTTAAATCCTGATTTGATTTAGATCCCATGAACCGAGCAGTTTTTTTGTGTCACACACATTAACTCTCTCATACCAGGCATCTGAACAGAGGTTAAAAGGCCAGCTCTGTAAAGGCCAATGCTTCCCTTAAAATGCCATTAAATACTCACTCAATTCTCAGCCCAGGTGCCTGCAGCAAGCCCAGAACAAATCCAATATTGCAACTCTCACTGTGCTGTCTATCATTTAGCTTCCAAGAGACAACATCCCCATTTTTGCTTCTTTGTTGAGATTGTTTACATCATTTACCTGTGATATGCCCATGGCACTGTTACACTGGTAGTCCCCAAATTTGGGCTGCTGACTTGGTGTCACCACCAGAGGAGGGTTTTCTAAGTCTGGGTAGGCAGCCTGAATGGCAGCTCCAAAGATCTCCTGGAGACAGCTGTTGATATTAATCATGCTTTTGGTTGATTTACTTCTTTCCTCTTGAAGGCTCTGAAAAAGAAAACCACCAAAATCCAGAAGGCGAAATTCACAACATCCGAGGAGCTGTTACATCCCACTTTTCTCCTTGGCTGCCTGGCAAAGCACAGCTGACAGATTTGGCTGACACCTCCAGGCACAGGAGCAACACATAAAACATAAAAATCACATGATTCTCCTGCTGAACCTCCCAGCACAAACCTTCCCCTGACTGCAGGGCTGCATTACTTCTCCCACCTGTGTGGGTGAGCCTGGGACAGACCTCAGCTGGGCCAGCTGGTCCAGCACTGCCCAGGACATGACCACCTGGGCTTACTGACCTGCTGACATTTTCCATTAAGTAGGGTTCTGTTTAGGGAACCAAGAAATATCTGATGTGCCACCGATTAAGGTGTCAGAATGCAGAGTGAGCATGCTGTCACACATCAGTAGCTGTAACAAACTCACAACATTTATTTAGCCTGTCCTAATGCGAATAAAAAACACATGGTACAGCAATAATTTTTTATTCCTTTACCTTTTTAAGGAAGTTTAACCGGTACTTGAGTTTTGCGTTTTCGTCTCTCAACCCTTCCAAACTCGGGGAGACTCCCAAGCACCCAAAGTTCTTCAGACGCTCAATTTCTGCAGTTAACAACTTGATCTCGTTTTCCTGAAAAGCAAATTGAGTTGTCACACAGTAATTCCTGGTGAGGGGACAGAAGGTGAGGAGCTGCCAGATCTCAGACACAGTGCTAGTCTGCCTCGTAAAGGTAACAGCAATGACACGTAAGTTAAATAATTTCAAACAATTAATATTTAAAGGTTGTTTCTACTTGTGTGGAAAACAGGGATTCTGAAACATTCTTTAAAAAAGGCAGTGAGAAAATAATGTCACTAAGACAGAAGTACAAGAAAGACAACAGGACATGCTATTAAAAGATACTTCCCAAATAAGCACTTTCTTAAGCTTTTTTAACCTAATGAAGATATCAAATGATATGACTCAAAATTCTCTAAAGCCTGTTTCACTATCTCACAGGCCACAGTTTCTCTTTCAGAGGAGGAAGCCACGATCACTCACACAAACCCAGCAAGCTCAAACCCCACCTAGATACAGGAATACCAGAAGTACAGCGTGCTGCTTCACAGGGGCGTTTCTGTAGGGTGCATTCACTTCCACCCGGCCACATAACCATTCCTGCCCTGCCCAGGAAGGAAATGCATGTCTTCTCCCTTAAAACTGACACAAGGCACTCAAGAGCACTTGGGAAATTCAGGAGGGCCTCTATGTTCCAAACAAACTTCCCCACATCCCTCCAGACTTCACAGCCCCAACTCAGACAAATGAGTCAGCAGCAAAATGGTTGGAAGCTGCTGCAAGAAGCTGGAACCTTCCTCACCCCACACCCTAAAGAAATCAAACAGCTGAACTTTCATCTCTGTTGTCCATCTCTTGTCCTCCCCATAACAGGCTTCGTGCCCTGACCCACAAAGCTGGCTCTGACCCAGAATCCCAGAGGCTGCTGAAGGTTTGAGGGACTTGGTGCTGCTATGGAGGGAGGCAGGGAGCACTGCCCACCCTGGCTCGCCACCCCCTCGGCTCCCTCATCCAGGCTCTCCTCTGCCAGCACTTCCACAGCAGGACGCAGCTCAGGCTATTATTGCAGGCCACCAAACCTTATAAAAAAGGGCTCATTTATGTTGTTGCTCCTGAAACAATCAGACTATTTAATTAGGAAAAAAATTGGGCCATTGGATCTCTTGGTTTTGTATGTCCACCTGAACAACAGCTCCCAGGAATGCTGCTTGCTCAAAAATCTGGGCTGAGGCAAAACAATCTTAAGATTGGTCTATTTGTGGGCCAAGGTGAAAGTCAGTACTTTTGAGGGCATTCTTCAGTTGTGCTTCAGTTTATGGCACACTTCTGTTACAGCCTCAGGGTCTCCTCTGCTACAGGAGAACACGATGCTGCTTCCTGCGGTTCAGATGTGAAGAAACAGGACTTTGAGAAAAGAAAACAAACCTGTATCAAATCCTCTGGTTTGGCATTTAGATAACTAAAATCATTGAACAGCACAGCCATACCTTATAAGCAACTCACTTCAAATACTCCTATTTCAGCTTTTCTTTTCAAAACTCAAGTCAGGTATCCCAAAAAGCAGAGTTTTCCCCTCATTTACACACATACACAAACCTTAGCCCATATAAGCAACAGCAAATAGATTTGTTTATTTCCAACTTTTCTTCCTGGCCTGACCTGGTAGCATTTCACGTAATTTGTAGACCCATTTGAAAAATCTTCTGTACTTCAAGTTAAAAAATAGCACTGTGCTTTCATAGCCGCCACTGTAAGTTTCAGTGACCATTATTGCTACAAACATCAGAGCCCTGACATACATAACTCATCCCCCAAGGCTAGAATGTGCTTTAAAGATAAGTGCAGAGATACCTTCTACCCCTAATATCACATGACCTGTAAATTCTGTGTCCACACAGTTTTATCTCCCCTCTAGTGAAGTCACCAGCTTCAGGACAGGCCTCCAAGACCCCAAGGAGAGTTCTGCATCGAAGGCGAACATTCTCCAGAACCAGAAAATCATGTTCTGCTTTTGAAACTAAAATCCCTGCATGTTCAAGACAACAAGCAGCTTACAAGTATTCCTCCTGCATCAAAAGATTCCCCCAAAGCTATAACCACTGGGGTATTTCAGCACCACTGGCAAGCTTTACAGAAGAGGAATTTGAAATTGGATTTTCCTACATAATCACAAACACCTCTGGCCACCCAAGGGAAGACTCACAGGAGGTGAGATGACCAGTATGCTACTGGAGCTTCTTTCCATACTGGTACACTACAAGGAAAGAGCTTTACCCGTGTGCATGGTCAGAATGCAGAACCACGGTGCCCGGGAATCACCTGGGCAGACATCCTGCCCAAACAGCTTTTCCCACCCAAATACAGGGTGATGACTGCCATTGTAATCACTTGGATTTGGCCAGGAGGTAAAGAACTCTAAAACAATGCCACAGTTCAGCAAGTTTTATCTACTTTTTTTCCTATGACTGCACCGAAACAGCAAATTCACAGCACTGGCACCTGGAAGCATTCGGGATGGCCCCATTTCAGATGTGACCAAGCCCAGCATGTCACCCCAGACTGTGACATTTGTCTGTCCTGTTTAGTGCTCCCCTTCTTCAGAAAGTTCCAGCAGCAGTCCTTATGTTGTTACTCATGTGAACTGACAGCAAAAGGTTTCACCACGGTGGCCCAGCTGCCTGTTGACCCCAGTGTTGCTGCTGCCATTTCAGCCTCCCTTATTCTGTGCTCATCAACAGCTTATACAGATGAAATTAGGTTTTCATTCAAAACGACCCATCAGAAAAGCCTGAACTCAGCAATACTGGGTTTCAAAACTGATAGGGTTGAGATCCCAACAGCTGGGCTGGGACACCCACACAGCTGAGTACAGCATTAAGCTCCCAGCTGGCAGTGGGGCACCCCTGTTCGGGGAACATCGCTCACCACTCTCCTCTCCCTGGTGACCAGTGACAGCAGACAAGGAAACAAAATGAAGCTGCACCAGGGGAAGATCAAACTGGTTCAGAAAGGTTCTTCACTGGGAGGGTGCTGGTGCACTGAAACAGGCTCTCCTGGAAAGTGGTTGTGGCACAAAACCTGTCAGAGCTCAAGGAGCATCTGAAATATGCTCTTAACAACATGGTTTAGTTTTAGATAGTGCTGTGAGGAGTGGGGAGGTGGACTGGATGATCCACGGGTCCCTTCCAGCTTGAGGTATGCTATGATTCTGTGACCCTCACACCCATAACCATGTTGCTGAGCTTGCCTGGAAAAAGGTCTTTAGATGTTTACATCGTAAATGCCCCTTATCACAGCACCCTGTGATAAAACTAATTCTCTAGCAAATCTGTGAATGCCAGATGTTACTGAAAGGGTATTATAAATTCTGCATTCTTTCTAAAAAACAAACTACTCTACAAAACTACAGATAAGCCTTGTGACTCCTCTCCAATGGTACCATGCAAGTGAGGAAGGGAGACAATGCCAATACATCTCTGATCTAAAAGATGTGTGATTGAGAGAAGGAAGGAGAAAGCTGCTGTTCAGGTCATGAAGTGTTACCCCCTGGTTTATTCCACCTGCACTGTCTAGCACAACTTGTCAGTAAAGGGTCATACCTGATGACCACCTCATGAGAAGCTGTGGGAGTTACACGAGGCCATGCTGGCATCTCCAAGGGCTCTTTGGTCAGCTGAGTACTAGAAATCTTCCCCTCACCTGCGAATACAAAAAACCTGCAGCTTTTTCAACAGGACCAAAATCATCCTTACATCTTCCCTTAGCACACAAGACTGTCTTCCAAGAACCCGACTTAAGCAGGTAGGTAACATCAAACTTGCACAGGCTTCTGCCTCTGGGCTTTAATACAACAGAGCTTTTCTCCATCACGTTTAAAAGAAAAAACTATGAAGCAGAGAAAATGGCCTGAGATAGCATGGCAAAGGAGCAGAACACTGCTCTTCCTTCCCCTTCTTGCCTCCTGCTCGGTTTTATCTCCACTCCTACTCTGCCAAGCCCTGCTGAGCACTACTTGCTCTTTGTTGGGTTATTTTCCTGCAGGCTGGCTCCCCACAGGCTCCAGAGCATGCTGCAGCTGGAAACAGGGAGCATGTGGCTGGGACTGACAGGCAGATTGAGGCTCACTAATTCTGCACGGCCTTCTGCAGCCTCCTGGAGCTGAGCTGAACACTGTTCCTCCTGCTCTGCTTCCAGTGCCTGGAATCTGCTCAAGGACTAAAGACCAAACAGCAATAACAGCAAAGGGAGAGCTGCCTTGCCAGAATACCTGAGATGTCCTTCCTCTCCTAGCAGCAACAAGGGAGAAAGGGAAAATCAAAGGCAAGGAGTTGCAGAGATTCAACAGCCAGATTTATTATTTCAGTGCCTGTCATATGTTTAAGTTGTAAGCAGAAAACACACTGAAAAGTTGCTCAAGACCACACAAATATGGCAGGCAAAAACCCAAATGTCCGAACCTCTCAGCTGGATGCTCCTGGGGCAATGTATCAGAAGTGAAGCTGGAGGAGTCAAAGCTCTCCTGAAGCTGCCTCTGCACTCTACTGTCAATATTGGTCACTGACTAGGACAGACCTGGCAGTTTTATTTTTTATTATTATCTCCCACTGAAAAGGGAGAGGGCTGTCACCATCTTTTCCCAAACCTAAGCACCTTATGGCTGCAATAGCCCTGTTCGAGGAGGCCAGGGTGCCAGCAGCAGAGGAGGCTGCCCTGGGCTCTCGGGCCCCGGACCCGGCGATGCTAAAGCCCATGGCCTCGCCGGGTGATGCCTGCCCGGCCAGAGCAAGCCACAGCACCGGGAACGGGGCGGTGACACCAGGCCGTGTGGGGCCGGCTCCCGCTGACTTTTATTGTGCGGAACGCTCTCACAATCCGCCCTCATGCCCAGGGCGTGTGACGAGGCAGCGCTGCAGCTCTGCCCTCAGTCCCGGGACAGACGGCAGCAGCCCAGGAAGCGCTTCAGCCCTGCCGGCTCTCCGCCTTCCCCTCCCACACCGACCGTCTGCTCCCGTGGGGCCCAGCGACCCGCCCGCGGCTCCGGGCACTGCGAGGGCTCCGGGACCGGGGGAGCGCTCCCGGAGCTGGCGCGCCACCTGCGCCCCGCGGAGCCCCGCGGCCGT